>MDKI01143678.1:0-14934 GCA_005239505.1 Nicotiana paniculata | reverse complement strand
TACAGGTATTCTGGTTGTTCAAGCCCTTGATTGTTATGCTCTTATTGATCCGGGGTCCTCCTTATATTATGTTACTCCATTTATTGCTTCAAGTTTTGGGATAGAACCCGAACAACTCCATGAGCCATTCTATGTGTCGACTCCGGTTGGTGGTTCCATTACAACCACACAAATCTATAGGTATTGTGTTGCCACGGTGTGTGGTCGAGATACCACGACCGATCTTATCGAACTAGGGATGGTAGATTTTGATGTTATCATGGGAATGGATTGGCTTTACTCGTGCTTTGCTAAACTCGACTGCCGAACCAGAATTATGAGACTAGAGTTTCCTAATAAGTCAGTTATTGAGTGGAAAGGGAATGGTGTGGTGCCAAAGGGTAGGTTTATTTCCTACCTTAAGGCCTCGAAGATGATTAAAAAGGGGTGTGTTTATCATTTGGTCCGAGTTGCGGACACCACTTTAGAAGTGTCTGCCCCCGAGTCCGTCCCAGTCGTGAATGAGTTTCTTGAAGTATTTCTGGATGAGCTTCCAGGGATTCCGCCAGAAAGAGAGATTGATTTCGGGATTGATGTATTGACAGATACGCAGCCAATATCTATTCCACCAAACAGAATGGCGCCAGCAGAGTTGAGGGTGTTAAAGGAGCAGCTGAAAGACTTATTAGAGAAGGGGTACATTCGGCCGAGTGTGTCGTCGTGGGGCGCTCCGGTTCTTTTCGTCTGGAAGAAGGATGGGTCGCTTCGGATGTGTATTGATTATCGGCATCTCAACAAAGTCACTATCAAAAACAAGTATTTATTGCCTCGGATAGATGATTTGTTCGACCAATTGCGGGGTGCGAGGTTCTTCTCCAAAATTGATTTACGGTCGGGGTATCACTAGTTGAAGATCAGAGAGAAGGATATTCCTAAGACCGCCTTCAAAACTCGTTATAGCCATTTTGAATTTTTGGTAATGTCCTTTGGACTGACCAATGCTCCAGCGGCTTTCATGGCTCTTATGAATCGTGTTTTCAAACCGTTTCTTGACTCCTTCGTGATTTTTTTTATTGATGACATCCTTGTCTACTCGCAAAGTCGGAAGGATCATGCTAATCACCTCAAGGCAGTTCTGCAGACTCTTCCTCAGCACCAATTGTATGCCATGTTTTCAAAATGTAAATTTTTGTTGGAGTCAGTCACATTTTTGGGTCATCTTGTTTCCAGAAAAGGGATTAAGGTTGATCCCCAGAAAATTACAGCGGTAAAGGATTGGCCTTGACCAACGACCCCGACAAAGATTCACAGTTTCTTGGGTCTAGCCGGGTATTATCGGACGTTTGTGGATGGGTTCTCTACCCTCGCCTCCCCATTGACTAAATTGACACAGAAGGCAACTAAGTTCCAATGGTCCGACACTTGTGAAAAGAGATTTCAGGAATTAAAATCTAGATTGACTTCAGCAGCGGTGTTAACTTTGCTAGAAAGAATGGAGGGATTTGTGGTTTATTGCGATACTTCAAGGGTTGGTTTGGGATGTGTGTTGATGCAACACGGGAATGTTATAGCCTATGCTTCCAGGAAACTCAAGAATCACGAGAAGAATTATCCGTCGCATGATTTAGAACTCGCGGCAGTTGTGTTTGCATTAAAAAACTAGCGGCATTATTTGTACGGGGTCCATGTGGACGTGTTCTCAGACCACAAGAGTCTCCAATATTTGTTCAAGCAGAAAGATTTGAATTTAAGGCAGCGGAGATGGTTAGAATTGCTTAAGGATTATGATATGAACATTTTGTACCATCCGGGAAAAGCAAACGTAGTGGCCGACACTCTCAATAGGAAGTCTATGGGTAATCTGGCTCATTTGGAGGAAGATCAGAAGCCGTTGGCTCGGGAGGTTTGTCAATTGGCTAGTCTAGGGGTCTGTCTCTCGACCTGAGAGGAGGGGAAATTCATGGTGCATAATGGGGCAGAATCATCACTTGTAGAGGAAGTCAAGGAGAAACAGTTTATTGATCCAGCATTGGCGCAGTTGAAGGAGGCAGTTTTGAATGGCAAGATTTCGGCATTTTCACTCGGGAGCGATGATAGTGTTTTGCGGTGCCAGAGAAGGTTATGTGTTCATGATGTGGATAATATTCGGGAGAGGGTGATGGAGGAAGCTCAAAATTCCAGGTATTCCGTTCACCCCGGTTCTACGAAAATGTATCAAGATCTCCGGGAGATTTATTGGTGGAGCGGTATGAAAAGAGGTGTGGCGGACCTTGTATCTAAATGTCCGAATTTTCAGCAGGTGAAGGCCGAGCATCAGAAGCCTGGTGGGTTAACTCAGCTTATGGAAATTACAATGTGGAAATGGGAAATGATCAACATGGATTTAGCGGTAGGGTTACCTCGCACTCAGCGCAAGTTCGACTAAATTTGGGTGATAGTGGATCGACTCACGAAATCAGCGCACTTCTTGCCGGTCAAGTCCATCGATACTGCAGAACAGTACGCTCAGTTCTATACAAAGGAAATATTTAGGATTCATGGTACTCCAGTTTCCATTATCTCAGACCGAGGAGCCCAGTTCACGGCTCAATTTTGGAGGAAATTTCAGCAAGGTTTGGGTACTCAAGTAAATCTCAGCACAACTTCCCATCCACAGACTAATGGTCAGGCAGAGCGGACTATTCATACGCTTGAAGATATGTTACGGGCTTATGTGTTGGACTTCAAGGGTAGTTGGGATGATCATTTACCGCTTATCGAATTTGCTTACAATAACAGCTTTCACGTTAGTATTCAGATGGCTCCATCTGAGGCATTGTACTGAAGGAGGTGTAGATCTCAGATTGGGTGGTTCGAGGTTGGTGAAGCAGAATTGTTAGTGCCAGATCTTGTGCACCAGGCATTGGAAAAGGTCAGAGTCATTCGGGAGAGGATGAAAATCGCTCAGAGCCGTCAAAAATCCTATGCGGACGTTCGTCGAAGAGAATTGGAATTCCAAGTTAATGATTGGGTATTCTTGAAAGTATATCCCATGAAGGGAGTGATGCGGTTTAGGAAGAAAGGGAAATTGAGCCCAAGGTATGTCGGGCAATATCGGATTGCTCAAAGGATAGGGCAAGTGTCTTATAGGTTGGAATTACCCTCTGAATTGTCATTAGTGCACCCGGTGTTCCACGTGTCCATGTTGAAGAAAGTGGTTGGAGATTCATCAGCCATCATGCCAGTTGAGACTATTGAGGTTAATGAAGAATTATCGTATGAAGAGGTTCCGGTTTCTATTCTTGATAGACAAATCCGTATATTGAGGAACAAAGAAATTGCTTCAGTTAAAGTATTGTGGCTAAGTCAACACATAGAGGAAGCCACGTGGGAAGCGGAAAATGAGATGAAAGAAAAATATCCCCGTTTGTTTGAATAAGTCTAGTAGTGATCGTCAGAACTGTCATCTCTAAGAAAATTATATTTTATGTTCGATTTTGTGCAAAATCACCCTATCTTCCCCTAATTGCGTTATTGTTGTAATTTTCCAATGTGTGCTAAAACTGAATCTGCAGTTCTATTTGAGTAATGTGCAACCCTTGAGGTAAATTAAAGTTTTGTGGAACGTATGTGTTAGGCAAGTGATTGATAGTAGTGTAGGTTGGTAATGATTAATTGAAATGAATATAGTATATTGAGGTGATTGGGTTGTATGGGACTCATTAAAATGACCAAGTTATGTGCAAAAATGTGAATCATGTGCAGATGTGTGGTATGAGAAGAAAGAACTATGTGTAGTTGACAAAATGATTGAATAATTGCCAATTGTTGAGGTAACAACGTTGTGTGTGAGTTATTGGGTGATTAAAATTGTGTAATGGTACTTGGAAATGTGTTTCGGGGGCTCTCTGACAGGTAGGTAGGTCTAATTACAAAAGGAACTCTGGCAAAATTTTTCTGAAATATTGGAGTTAGTGAAAATTTGGAAATTTCATGACATGCTTTCAAAACTAATTGATTTACAAAACCCTCATTTGAGGACGAATTGTTTTTAAGGGGGGAGGATGTAAATACCCGTAACATTTTCTCGTTTTAAAATAATGCCTGAATGAGTCCCCGAGTTGTTTTTATTGTGGAAATTTTTAAAACGGACCTAAATTGAGTAAAAAGTACCCTGAGACTTAAAGAGTAAGATTTTCCAGAAAATAGGTGTTATGCGACGCACTATGCAATCGCATAACGTGTATGCGTACCGCATAATAGTCGCATACACGGGCAGATCACTACCCCATTTGAGGTCAACTATGCGGTCCAATATGCGATATTCCAGTTATGCAGACCGCATAGCTGTCGCATTGTTGCCTTTGGTTTTGGGAGGGAAGTTATGCGACGCATTATGCGATCGCATAACGTGTATGCGGACCACACAATGGTCGCATACCTGGGCAGTGTGTTTCAAATTTTGGCCCATCTTGAGGGCCATTATGCGGCCGGTTATGCGGACCGTATGTCAGGAATGTGATCGTATTCCCGATCGCATTCTTGTGTCGGGCTTTTATTTTTCTAATTTTAACACCCGACCCCAGTCCATTAAAAACACCCCTCCCCTTCATTTTTAACATTTTTTCTTGGTTATTAGAGAGAGGAAATAGTGGGTTCTAGAGAGAGAAAGTCCTAACTTCATCAAATTGGTCTTCCTTCATCACTCAAGCTTGGAAATAATCAAGTAGAACACAAATTTTTCACTCTAAGAGGTAAGATTCCACCCCATTAACCCTAAATTTCCAGATTTTGTTAAAATAAAATATGGGTAGGATAGTTCATAAAGACGGGGTTAAGAACCTTGCATGCATGTAACCAATCTACCATAATCTAGTTAAGGAAAATAGGTTGGGGTAATATTTCACTAAAGAAGGGTTATTTAATCTAAAAATAACACCTAGTGTTTGATAGAAAGCTCAAATGAGTTCAAGACATGTTCATGATTCCTAATTCTAAGTTTAAATGTGCCGCATTATGAATTAGATTAAGGTTCTAGAAGGCCCGGTATGTATGGCTAACTTTAACCTTCGTAGAATCCTCCTGTTGGGTCCGAGTATTTGGTATGTGTACCTTGTTTGGAAATATGTGAATTGATTGTTCAGACATGTTGAGGCGTGAGATTCTATTCTCTGATTTTCCTGGTTGATTGTCATGCTACTGTGCTGTATGAAGTTGTGAAAGGTGTTTGATGTGTAATGAACAAAAGATTGATAATGTGCTAAAATGTGGGAATGTGTAAAATAGTTGAAAGCCATATGTGAAAAGTAATGAAAAAGAGTATTGTGAAACAATGTAACTGAATTGGGCGATTGTGGCAACACCGTGTTCTTGAAATTACTACTTGATGAGAGTTATGGTGCCTTGGGACCAAATACATAAATTGTTGATATGAACTTGTATTCCTTGAAGTGATGATTCTTGTGATGAAATTTTTTGTGGTTGCTGTTATGAAATATGATTGCCAGGTGGGATCGGGTTGCACGCGGCAACACAAAGCAATAAGCTTGACAAGGTGTGAGGCAATAAGGATGGCCGAGGTAATAAGGGTGGCCGAGTTAATAAGGATGGAATGTGATCATTATCACTATCGAAATGAAAAGTCGGGGAAACTCTTGAATATGGTGATGTTGAAAGGAAAAAAAGGAGAGATTGTGAAACTTGTTGATTTTGGATGTTTCTTTCCACGTGCATTGATTGATTTGTTCTATTACTGTCTCTTAATTGTGTATTGTTTGATTGTACTTGGGATAAAGTTTGTTCATACATACTAGTATTATTCCACAGTACTAACGTCCCTTTTGCTGGGGGCGCTACATCTTTTTATATGGATGTAGATGGGTCCATAAAAGGTTTCTCAGCTCGCCGTTAGTGGTGCTTTCTCCTCATTCTTTCTCAGCTATACTGGTGATCCCCACTTCCTCTCGGGGCCAGGTGTAGTTCATGCCATCTCCTTTTGAGTATATTATGTATTGTAAGGTATAGCCGGGGCCTTGTTGCCGACAAGTATTGTATAAACTCCTAGTACTCTTAGAGGCTCCGTAGACACTATCTGGGTGTATATATATATATATTTTGGACAGTGGTTGTATTTTCTCGTAATCGGGGTCCGTATTGGGAAATGTTGTATGTATTATGTATGTTTTGGGAAATCTAGTATAATAATGTAAAATGAGGAAAAGAAAAATTGGATTCATTGTGGTAATCGCACTATTTTAAGTTTATCCCACTGCTTCACATAAATAATGGATGATATAAACACGGGGAAGCGCGTTGGGTAGGAAAGGAAAAGAAGGTTCGCTTGACTGCGGTCACCCGATTGAGTGCCGGTCGCGTCCCTTGATTTTGAGGCGTGACAGCCGGTTGGGTGGTTTGAGCCGGAAGAGGCTCGGTTGTTGGGTACAGACTTAGTGCAGGATGCCCTGGGTAAGGTTAAGATCATACAGGATAGACTTCGTACAGCTCAGTCCAGGCAGAAGAGTTATGCCGATCGCCGAGTTCGTGATGTAGCATTCATGGTAGGAGAGCGGGTGTTGCTTCGGATGTCGCCTATAAGGGCGTGATAAGGTTTGGGAAGAAGGTAAAGCTAAGCCCTAGGTTCATTGGTCCGTTTGATATTCTTGACAGAGTGGGAGAGGTGGCTTACAGATTTGTGTTGCCGCCGATTTTATCGGCTGTGCATCCAGTGTTTCATGTGTCTATGCTTCGGAAGTATCACGACGATCCAGCCCATGTGTTAGATTTCAGCAGTGTCCAGTTGGACAAGGATTTGACTTATGAGGAGGAGCCGATATCCATATTAGACCAGCAGGTTCGTCAGTTGAGATCGAAGAGTTACCCTTCGGTTCGTATCCAGTGGAGAGGTCAGCCTGCCGAGGCAGCTACCTGGAAGTCCGAGTCCGATATGTGGAGCCGATATCCCCATCTTTTCCCTAATTCGGATACTTTT
The DNA here is from genome assembly GCA_005239505.1 of Nicotiana paniculata. NCBI lineage: Eukaryota > Viridiplantae > Streptophyta > Magnoliopsida > Solanales > Solanaceae > Nicotiana > Nicotiana paniculata. The sequence continues at coordinate 7,988 of MDKI01143678.1, read as the reverse complement.
CTGTGTCCGTTCGAGCACGAAGGGTTGTTTTAGAGGTGGAGAATGTGATGACCCAAAAATTCATACCTCATTTTATAAGTCAAAACTGTGTTCCGAGGCCTTAAAAACCTCCTTTTATCTCACCTCGTTTCGCATGCGCATCCCGAGCATATATTCGGGAAGTTTTTATGTGAAAAATTGAGGAAAAAAAATGCTAATTTAGCCTTTAATATTGAATTTAAGTTGACTTCGGTCAACATTTTGGGTAAACGGACCCGGACCCGTGGTTCAACAGTCCCCGAGGGTCCGTAGGAAAATATGGGACTTAGACGTGTGCCCGGAATTGAATTCCGAGGTCTCAAGCCCGAGAAATGGATTTTTGAAAGAAATTGTTTTATTGAAATTATAAGAGCCTTTGTAAACTTGATTATTTTTTAAATTGATGGTATCGGGCCCATATTTTTGTTTCGGATCCTGGTACAGGTTTAATATAGTATTTGAGTGATGCTTGTAAAATTTGGTAAGAAACGGAGGTCATTTCACGTGACTCGGACCCGTAGTTGTGAAATTTGAAACTTTGAAATTTTTAAGATTTTTCTTTGAATTCTATGCTAAGTTCATTGTTTAAGATGTTATTTTGGCGATTTGATCGCACGAGTAAGTCGGTAAGATGTTTTTAAGGTTGTGTACATGTTTGGTTTGGAGCCCCGAGGGCTCGGGTGAGTTTCGGGTAGGTTTCGAGGTGTTTAGAATTGGAAAATCACTGTTGGTGCACCAGTTCTAGTGTGCCCGCACCTGCCCATTTCCGCAAGTGCGACCATTTTTCCGCACCTGCGCGGTCGGGAAGTGTGTTTAAGTTAGAGCTTCATCCGATTTCATTTTCACTTCTTCACAAAAATAAGAGACCAAGGGCGGTTTTCTCAAGAGATTTTCTTCCCAAATCATAGGTAAGTGTCCACTAACTAATTTCCTTCAAGCTCCTAATGATTTTCATCAACTTTTATCAATTATTCTAGGGTTTTAATGGTAGAAAATTAGGGATTTGGGTAGAGTTAGGGCTTTTTGAATAATTGGAATTTAGACCTCATTTTGAGGTCGGATTTTGAAACTAATTACATATTCGGGCTCGTGGGTGAATGAGTTATCGGGTTTTGGTCCGAACCTCGAGTTTTGACCAAGCGGGCCCGGAGTCGATTTTTGACTTTTTAGGAAGAATGATAAAAATTCATAATTAGGCATTGGGGTTGAATTATTTAGCATTTATTGATATTATTAAGCTAATTATGTGTAGATACAATTGAATTGGAGGCGAATTCTAAGGAGAAATCGGTAATTGAGGCTTGAGTTGGTCGTGGAATTCGAGGTAAGTGTTTGGCTTAACATTAGCTTGATGGAATAGGTGTTGTGTACTATTTTCTATGTGTAAGTATCATGCCCAACGTATATGTGAGGTGATGAGTACCAATACGTTGGTGTCAATGCCCGTGAGTTGAATAATGTGATTTATGTGGATTTTCGTTAAGTAATACTTGAGTTTCACTTTATAGCTATCCATGTTGGTGGAAATTCCTTGATATTGAACTGTGTCGAGTATTGGTTTCAATTGATGATGTTTATGTGAAGTTATGCACTAAGTGAGATTGGTTATAGTTGTTTTTTCCTTGCCGGGATGGTATTGATTCCACTGTTGGCTCCCTTGTCGGGACGTTATGGTTTTATTTATGTTTACTCCGTTATTTTCCTTGCTGGATAGCTGCCATTTGATGTGTTTGGGTGAGGAATAGTATGAAAGCACGAAGGGTGATGCCGTGCGTGAGATTTTGAGTGAATGTTAATGCATGAAGGGTGATGCCGTGTCGATATTGTGATTTTAAAAGCACGAATGGTGATGTCGTTCCATGATATGAGCGATAATGCACGAAGGATAATGATGTGCCATGATTATGTGAGGTAAAAGCACGAAGGGTGATGCCGTTCTGAATATATTGAATCTGATGGTGAGGACGAGAGTAAATGCACGAAGGGTGATGCCGTGCACTTGCTTTTGTGTTACTATTTTTGTTGCTTAAATTGATATCTTATTTGTGCTTTATCTCGTTATTTCAATTATTTTATATTTTCTCCCCCTCAGAATGTTCCCTTTCCTTTATGGTTAACTTCTTATTCCTCGTTGTATTTTTTTCTCCGCATACTATTAAACTGCACAGGTTGATTTTGGTTGTCGTGTCCTAGCCTCGTCACTACTTTGCCGATGTTAGGCTTGGAACTTACTCAGTACATGAGGTCGGTTGTACTGATGCTACACTCTGCACTTTTGTGCAGATCCCGATACTGGACTCTTCGGACTGTAGATCAGGGTTGCTGCCTTCAGTCCAGCGGAGATTCCGAGGTAGTCCTGCAGACATTCACAGGGTTTGGCGTCCCCTCCTATTTCATTTCTATTATATTCTTACTTACTTCTAAGACATATGTGTATTTATATTTTGTTCAAACTCCTGTTTGTAGTATTCATAGACAGTCCGTTAGTTGTGACACCTGTTCTGGGAGTACTTTAGTTCTGGATTTCGTATTAATATCATATCGAGTTGTTTAATCATATCATATCGTATTTTATATTTTATGGTTTTATTATAAAATCTGGTAAAACTGTTGAAGATAAAGAAATAAGGTAGTTAATCAGAAATATTGGTTGTCTAGCGGGTTCAATGTTAGGCGCCATCATGGTCTCGACGGTGGGAAATTCGGGTCGTGACATAAGCATATTAAATTTATCAGTAAAATTACAAGTACGGAAAGTAAAACATGCTTTGTATCCTGGGCTACCCGGACATAAGCATAATAGTAGATACACACGGACTCTCGTCAACTCGTGCGTACATAGCCCCCACAAATAGTAGCACATAATTAATTATATCACCTATGGGGACAGTTCCCTCTTACAAGGTTAGAAAGGAGACTTACCTCGCTCTGAAGCCCACTTTCCGATCCAAGATTATGCTCAAACCCTCAATTCGGTGCAGAACAATCCAAAACTAATGAAATAGTGTATAAGCTAATCAATACATGTTCAAAAATTCACATTCCAACTATTAAGGTGATTACCCAACCCTAATGTAAGGTTCCTAAAATTCACCCCCAGGCCCACGTGCTCTGATTCCGGAAATTTTCAAAGAAAGTTGTTACCCATAACCTTATGAAGTCAAATATATGATTTTTACCAAATTCCATAACCATTTTCATGGTCAAATCTCATTTTTATACAAAACCTAGGTTTTCATCTAAACCCTTGATTTCACCAATTTTTACATGTTAATCTATCAATAATCTATGTATTAAACTCATGTTGTGTAGAAATTACTTACCTCAAAGTGCTAGGTGAAAACCCTCTTCCAAAAGCTCCAAAAATCACCCAAATCCGAGACTCAAAATTCAAAAATGAGTAAAAAATGGCTGACTCACGTTTTTAGGCATTTTGCCTAGGCAAGTCGCATGTATGAAATGCGACTTTACCTGATTTTCGGGCAAAAATAAACTATTACCAGCCTTCAACGGACAATAACGTTCTGTACAAATGACCAAATGATGAATTGTTTAACTTTCGGAAAACTAGAATCAAATATCTACAACTTTTATATTTTGCAAATTTTCAGATTCCTTATAGATTTCGAGATATAAGCTTCCAAAATAGGCTCCTCGCATCAGAAATTTCTGGAGAAATTACAAAAATAGCTTTACCAGTCTTCATTCAATCAATCATAACTTTCCGTAAGCATGTCTAAATGATATATGGTTTATTTTTCTAGAAACTAGAATGCAAGGGCTACAACTTTCATGTTTTGCAAAGTTTCAGATTCATTATAGATTGCAAGATATGAGCTTCCAAAATCGACTCCACGCATCAGAAATTTTCTGCCGAACAACTTCTGCAACAGAAAATTTCAGCAGCTTTATTTGTCCAAAATCCATTCCGTTAACCTTCTGAAATCCACCCGAGGCCCTCGGAACCTTAACCAATTATACCAATATGTCCCAAAACATGATACGAACTCGCTTGAGGCCTCAAATCACATCAAACAACGTCGAAATCATGAATCACACCCCAATTCAAGCTTAATGAACTTAGAAATTGAAACTTCTGCATTCGATGCGGAAACCTATCAAATCACGTCCGATTGACCTCGAATTTTGCATACAAGTCAGATTAGATATTACGGACCTACTCTAACTTTCGGAATTGGAATCCGGCCCCGATATCAAAAAGTCAAACTCTCGGTCAAACTTTCTAGGAATCTTCTATTTTATAACTTTCGCGAAATGACCCCGAAATGACCTACGGACCTCCAATTCCACTTCTGAACACGCTACCAATACCAAAATTAACATACAGAGCTATTTCCAGATTCGGAATCCCAAACGGAGATCGATAACATTGAAATACACCTCAACCCAAATTTATGAAATTCTTCCAAAATGTCAACTTACTTAATAGGCGTCGAAACGCTCCCGAGTCATCCAAAACCCGATCCGGACATACATCCAAGTCCAAAATTATCACACGAATCTGTTGAAACCTTCAAATCCCGATTCCGAGATTGTTTGATAAAAAATTATCCTTTAGTCAATTCTTCCAACTTAAAGCTCCCGAAATGAGAATTTTCTTTCTAAATCAACTCTGAATTTCCCGAAATTCAATTTCGACCACGCATGCAAGTCATAATACCTGAAGTGAAGCTACTCAGGGCCTCAAACTGTTGAACGACGCGCTAGAGCTCAAAATGACCAATCGGGTCATTACATTTGTGTTAGATAATTCTAGAAGATGAAAACACGAGTTTTTCTAATACGAGTAATAGTAAAATATGTTATTAAAATCTTAAATGAGTTCAAGATAAGCACAAAATGAGTTGGAAGCAGGGACAGAGCTCGAGTGCTTGCTACGTGTTCGATCAAATTCGATAGCTTTGGTTCAAACTCTGTTTTTTTCTTAAAAATTCATTGAGTATGTACAGAACTAAATAACATTTTTTTTGTTAAAAGAAATAAATAAATTAAGAGATTATAGTTATGAACGTAACCTATAAAGTCCAAATCCTTACTTTGCATTTTATTTAAATTAAATAATTTCGTCAACAATAAAATCTGAAATGTTAAAGAAGTGAAATGAAGTTTTGCTTTTATATATTGGAAATATATTTATTTGACATTTTAATTATTATATGAGTTATTTTATGTGTTTTAAAAATATTTATCTCTTCTACCACTAAATTTTTGATGCACCTTACTTCATGGTCTTTTTAGAGATTGTCAATATCTACCTCTTTACAGTTTTATTTTTAAAAAAAAATTTATTGATAAAAATATGTAAAATTTTAAATTCTTTTATATTATAGTTATTCTTTACGAAAAACATATCACGACTATGAGAAATTTTTTTCTTTGCATGAACAAATCATAATATTTTTCTTTCTTATAATTTGTGTTAAATAAATTTGTTCCTTCTATGAAAGAGGTTTGTACAAATATTTTGGGGATGAAGTAGAGGAATAATAGAGGTTAAAACTATTTTGAATTTTGATAATTGTATGAGGTTATATTTTATTCCCGTTGAACCAAGTACGGTTCTCATGTAATTAGATTTTTTCCTAATTGTTATTTTTTGAATTGAATAGAAATCGTTTATGCATAATATATCCTACAATTTTGAAATATTCACGGTGTATTCAAATATTGAAAATAAAAAATTATTGACAATGTTGAAAATAAAGATAGTGATATCAATCAAGATAGAATTATCTTTAAATTCTCTTATTTGGTTAATTGAAAATTAATATTCTTAAGCATAAACTATATATGAAGTACTAATTAATTCTTGAGATTCCTTTGATTCTTCTGGAATTAAGTTTAAATCACCACATTTAATTAGCAAAACTCTTGCTACATGAAATTATGAATCAAATTAAAACTTAATAAATATAAAAAAGAAATCTATTTCTGTCTATAACTAAAGAAATTATATGCTCACAAGCTCAAAAAAATCTAATGATTTTCCTTTTATGATTGTCGCAAAGTTGTAATAATTTTACATACTTTAAAATTTATTATTTAATAGAATACCGAATCACTTGTATTTCTTTAATTTGCTATTTCGAATTCTCCGATCAAACTTCTTTCTTCCTAAATAACTTTTCCGTTAAAATTTATAAAATTACGTGACTATTGTTATGAAACAATAAAGAACAAGGATAATATTGCAGAGAAAGAGAGAGAGGAAATTCTTATTGAATTTTGGGATGATTTACAATTGGGTAAGACCCCTCTATTTAAAGGGGGGAAAATGACTTAGCCACAAAGTAGAACTCTCTAAAAGATAGACATTCACTTTAAATAGAGTTATATTTATATCACTCCCCCTTGAATGTCTATTCAACAAATAATGTGTCTCGTTAAAACCTTAACTAAAATAAAACCCAAATGGGAAAAAATTCTAGAAACGAAAAAAAAGTACATGTATTTAGAAATGCGCATTTTGGTTTCCTCGTTAAAAACCTCGCAAGGAAACCCAGTAGGACAAAACCTTGTAAGGGAAAAAGAGTGCAACGCGCATTAACTCCCCCTGATGAGAGCATCTTATTCACATCCTTGAGCCTTCGCATCCCAATCTTGTGTATAGCTTCTTGAAGGTTGACGTTGGTAGAGATTTTGTGAACAAATCAGTCATAATATCACTTGAACGAATCTGTTGCACACTAATATCACCATTCTTTTGAAGATCATGTGTGAAGAATAACTTTGGTGAAATATGCTTTGTCCTATCTCCTTTTATGAATCCTCCCTTCAATTGTGCTATGCATGCTGCATTGTCTTCATACAAAATCGTGGGTAGTTTGTCACACTTTAAACCACATTTGTCTCGAATAAGATGTATTATAGACCTCAACCACACGCATTCTCGACCTGCTTCATGAATAGCAATTATCTCTGCATGATTAGATGAAGTAGCCACGATCGATTGCATAGTTGATCGCCAAGATATGGCAGTGCCTCCACAGGTAAACACATAACCTGTTTGAGATCGGGCCTTGTGTGGATCAGATAAATACCCAGCATCGGCATAACCAACAAGATCGGGACTGCAATTATTGCCATAAAATAAGCCCATATCAGTAGTTCCTTTTAGATACCGCAATACGTGTTTGATTCCATTCCAATGTCTCTTTGTAGGAGCATAGTTATATCTTGCTAAGACATTGACTGAAAAAGTTATGTCAGGCCTTGTAGTGTTGGAAAGATACATTAGTGCACCAATTGCATTAAGATATGGTACTTCAAGACCAAGTAGCTCTTCATTCTCTTCTCGAGGTCGGAATGGATCCTTATTCACATCAAGTGATCGAGCAACCATCAGAGTACTTAATGGATGTGCTTCATCCATGTAAAACCATTCCAGTACCTTTTCTATGTAGGTAGATTGATGCACAAAGATCCCGTTTGCCAAATGTTCAATTTGCAAACCAAGACATAATTTTGTCTTTCCGAGATCTTTCATCTCGAATTCTTTCTTTAAATAATCAATTGCCTTTTGGAGTTCTATAGGAGTTCCAATAAGGTTTATGTCATCAACATATACGGCAAGTACAACAAATTCCGATGTTGTTTTCTTTATAAAAACACATGGACAAATGGCATCATTAATATAGCCTTCCTTTAATAATTACTCACTAAGACGATTATACCACATACGTCCTGATTGCTTTAGATCATACAAAGATCTTTGCAATTTGATTGAAAATATTTCCCGGGACTTTCAATTATGTGTGTTAGGCATTTTGAATCCCTCGGGAATTTTCATGTATATCTCATTATCAAGTGAGCCATAAAGGTAGGCGGTAACCACATCATTAAATGCATGTCAAGCTTTTCATGGACAGCAAAACTAATGAGATAAAGGAACGTTATAGCATCCATGACGGGTGAATATGTCTCTTCATAATCGACACCAGGCCTTTGTG
>ML364999.1:0-52808 GCA_005239505.1 Nicotiana paniculata | reverse complement strand
ATGCCGTGCATTGTTTGATATTGTCTCCCTTGCTGGGATGTTGAGATTTCTGTTATTTTTCCCTTGCCGGGATTTCTATTTTTATTCTGTTTACTCCCTTGCCCTTGTTTGTGATTGTTGTTTGGGTGAGGAAGAGTGTTAAAGCACGAAGGGTGATGCCGTGCACTTGTTTTGGTGAGTATGAGAGTAAAGCACGAAGGGTAATGCCGTGCATTGTTTGATATTGTCTCCCTTGCTGGGATGTTGAGATTTCTGTTATTTTTCCCTTGCCGGGATTTCTATTTTTATTCCGTTTACTCCCTTGCCCTTGTTTGTGATTGCTGTTTGGGTGAGGAAGAGTGCTAAAGCACGAAGGGTGATGCCGTGCATTATTCGTTATTGTGAGGAAAGAGTGTAAAGCATGAAGGGTGATGCCGTGCCGTACGATGTACCATTCCGTACCATATTCATTGATTATACTGTGAGGAAAAAGAGTAAAAGCACGATGGGTGATGCCGTGCCATGGTTTACATTGATTATATTATACATTTCATAGTGAGGACGAGAGTAAAAGCACGAAGGGTGATGCCGTGCCGTACGATGTACCATTCCGTACCATATTCATTGATTATACTGTGAGGAAAAAGAGTAAAAGCACGATGGGTGATGCCGTGCCATGGTTTACATTGATTATATTATACATTTCATAGTGAGGACGAGAGTAAAAGCACGAAGGGTGATGCCGTGCCATGATTTACATTGATTACATTATACACTTCATAGTGAGGACGAGAGTAAAAGCACGAAGGGTGATGCCGTGCCATGATTTACATTGATTACATTATACATCACATAGTGAGGACGAGAGTAAAAGCACGAAGGGTGATGCCGTGCAAGTTTGTGATTTCTTGTCCTTATTGATATGCTGGCTTGTTGTTCCTTTCCTTATTGAGATTTCTTATATGAAACTGTTATCTCCCCACAGCATGTTCCCCTTCCTTTATTAATTGTTTTCTCCCTATATTTCTTATCCGTTGTATATATGTATATACGTTTAATTGAACTGCACATGTTTATTTAGTAGTCTGGTTCTAGCCTCTTCACTACTTCGCCGAGGTTAGGCTAGGAACTTACTCAGTACATAGGGTCGGTTGTACTAATGCTACACATGCACTTCTTTATGTTGTGCAGATTACGCAGCCGGAGCCGGAGGACATCATTAGTGTGAGTATCTTCCAGCTCATTATAGAGGCTTCGAGGTATACCCGCTGGCGTTCGTGGGCCTTGGCGTCTCTTCCATCCCTTTGTCTTCGATTCTGTCTTGTTTTTCCTTTAGTTTCAGAGGCAGACATGTATTTCCTTTCAGACTTGTATTTAGAACTCTTAGACAGTTCGTGAGTTAGTGACACCAAGTTTTGGGAAATTATGCTTCGATGTATTGTAATTGTCTTTACTTAGCTTAAAACCGTATTTATTTCCGATGTTTAATTTGTGAAATGATTTAGTTTATTCACTTAGGATGAGGTTATGATGCTAGTTTAACTACACACGTTGGCTTGTCTAGCGGGTTCAATGTTAGACGCCATCACGACCCGATGGTGGGATTTCGGGGTGTGACAAGTTAGTATCAGAGCTCTAGGTTGCTTAGGTCTTACAACTCACAGACAACTTGGTAGATTCTGAGGGATCGGTATGGAGACGTCTGTATCTATCCCCTATAGACTGCAACGTTAGGATGACTCCATATTTCTTTTCTTCTCTGTTGTGCACTATGATTCTGAGTACTGATTGACTTTCTGTTCTATTCTCTCGCAGATGGCGAGGACGCGTGCTTCCCTTGGTTCCACCCAGCAGCCTGACACTCCTGCTACACCTCCTACTCGGGGTCGAGGTCGAGGACGAGGCCGTGCTAGAGGCCGAGGCCGGGGCCGGGCTCAGCCTAGAGCAGCAGCCTCAGCGGAGGACCCTCAGGTCGAGTCTGATGAGGAGGTCCCAGTTCTGGCAGTCCCAGTTGGATCAGCTCAGGTCCGAGAGAGGTTCATAGCTACCCCAGTGCTTCAGTACGCCCTTGTCCGTCTAGACGGACTCATGGAGAGTGTAGCACAGGCGGGTCTTCTTCCTACAACACCAGTCGTGTCTCAGGCTGGGGGAGGTGCCAAGACTCCCGCCACCCGTGTGCCATAGCAGCTAGCTCCATAGTTTCAGGCTCTGGAACCTCAGCCAGCCAGAGTAGCTCAGCCGGGTATTGAAGCACCGGTAGCAGAGGAAGCACTTATGTCAGCAGATGCTCTGTGGAGACTGGACCGATTCACCAAGTTATTTACTGCTAATTTCACTAGTTCACCATCAGAGGACCCCTATGATTATTTGGATAGTTGCCATGAGGTTCTCCAGAATATGGGTACAGTGGAGTCCAACGGGGTTAACTTCGCCACTTTTCGGTTATCTGGCGCAGCCAAGAGTTGGTGGGGAGATTATTGCCTAGCCAGACCAGCTGGATCTACACCTTTGACTTGGACTTAGTTCTCAGAGGTATTTCTGGGGAAGTTCCTTCCCATTACTCAGAGAGAGGACCTTCGGAGGCAGTTTGAGCGTCTCCACCAGGGATCTATGTCAGTTACTCAGTACGAGACCAGATTCATCACTCTAGCCCGACATGCTCTTATGATACTTCCCACTGATCGGGAGAGGGTTCAGAGATTTATCGAGGGATTGACCCGGCCTATCAGACTTCAGATGGCTAGAGAGTCAGGTACAAATATATCATTCCAGGATGCGGCCAATGTGGCCAGGAGGATTGAGATGATTCTGTCCTAGGGAGGTGGTCAGGGGGCTGACAAGAGGCCCCGTCATTTCGTTCGTTTCAGTGAAGCCTCATCTGGGGGAAGGGATTCTTCAGGTAGAGGTCATCCTCCCAGAACTTTTTAGTCAGCTCTCCAGGTTTCCCATGGTACTTCGGGTGGTCGTGGTTATCAGCCGCACTATTCTGATCAGCAGCCTTACAGTGCGCCACCAGCTCCTATCAGTGCACCGCCGCATCAAAGTTTTTGGGGTGGCCATTCAAGTCGACAAGGTCAGATTCAGTCCCCTCAACAGCCGAGGTCTTGTTACACTTGTGGAGATCCGGGTCACCTTTCCAGATTTTTCCCTCGAGCATCAGGTAGTTCCCAGCATCAGGGTTCTCGTTCCATGGTACAAGCACCAGGTGTTCCACAGCCTGCCCAGCCAGCTAGAGGTGGGGGTAGAGATGCTAGAGGTGGAGGTAGAGGTCATAGAGGTGGAGCTCAGGCCGCCAGGGGTGGAGGCCAGCCAGCAGCCGGCCGTCCCAGAGATGTGGTTCAGGGTGGTGGGGCCCAGCCCTGATGTTATGCTCTTCCAGCCAGGCCAGAGGCTGAGTCTTCAAATGCAGTCATTACAGGTACTATTCGGGTTTGTGATCGAGATGCTTCAGTGCTATTTGATCCAGGGTCTACGTATTCGTATGTGTCCTCCTATTTTGCACCATACCTGGTCATGCCTAGTGATCCACTGAGTATTCCTGTTTATGTATCTACACCAGTGGGTGATTCTATCGTGATCGATCGAGTCCATCATTCTTGTGTTGTGGTGATTGGGGGGTCTTGAGACCCCTGTTGATTTGTTGCTTTTAGGTATGGTCGACTTTTATGTTATATTGGGGATGGACTAGTTATCCCCATATCATGCCATCTTGGATTGTCATGCCAAGACGGTGACCTTAGCCTTGCCAGATTTTCCCCGTTTGGAGTGGAAAGGAACTCCTAGTCATTCTACCCGCAGTGTTATTTCGTACATGAAGGCTCGGCGCATGGTGGAGAAGGGGTGTTTGGCTTATTTGGCTTATGTGCACGATTCCAGTGTTGAGGTTCCCTCTATTGATTCGGTGCCCATGGTTCGTGAGTTTCCTAAGGTCTTCCCTTCAGACTTGCCAGGGATGCCACCCGACAGGGACATTGATTCCTGCATTGATTTGGCTTCGAGCACCCAGCCCATTTATATTCTACCGTGTCGCATGTCCCTGCCAGAGTTGAAAGAGTTGAAGGAATAGTTGCAGGATTTGCTTGGGAATGGTTTCATTAGACCCAGTGTTTCCCCTTGGGGTGCTCCAGTATTTTTTGTGAAGAAAAAGGATGGTTCGATGAGGATGTGCATTGATTACCGGCAATTGAACAAGGTTACAATCAAGAATAAGTATCCACTGCCTAGGATTGATGATTTGTTCGATCATCTTCAGGGTGCCAGGGTATTTTCAAATATAGACTTGAGATCTGGCTACCATCAGTTGAGGATTAGGGCATCTGATGTCCCTAAGACAGCTTTCCACACTCGGCACGGGCATTACGAGTTCTTAGTCATGTCGTTTGGGTTGATGAATGCCCCAACAACTTTTATGGACTTGATGAACCGAGTGTTCAGGCCTTATTTGGACTCGTTCGTGATAGTATTCATTGATGATATATTGATATAATCCCGCAGTCAGGAGGAGCACGAGCAGCATCTCAGAGTAGTTCTTCAGACTCTGAAGGATAGTCAACTTTATGCAAAATTTTCGAAGTGTGAGTTCTGGTTGAGTTTAGTTTCATTCCTGGGTCATGTCATATCAGCAGAGGGCATTCAGGTTGACTCGAAGAAGATTGAGGCAGTCAAGAACTGGCCTAGACCAGCATCAGCTACAGAGATTCAGAGTTTCTTGGGATTAGCAGGCTATTATCGTCGGTTCGTGGAGGGGTTCTCATCTATTGCAACCCCGATGACCAGGTTGACCCAGAAGGGTGCCCAGTTTAGATGGTCGGACGAGTGTGAGGCGAGCTTTCAGAGGCTCAAGACAGCTCTGACTACGGCATCGGTGTTGGTTTTGCCCACAGGTTTAGGGCCTTATACAGTCTATTGCGATGCTTCCCGTATTGGGCTTCACGCAGTGTTGATACAGGATGGAAAGGTCATTTCTTATGCTTCGAGGCAGTTGAAGATTCACGAGAAGAACTATCCAGTGCATGATTTGGAGTTGGCAGCCATTGTCCACGCATTGAAGATTTGGAGGCACTATCTGTATGTCGTGGCGTGTGAGGTGTTCACGGATCATAAGAGCCTTCCGTACTTGTTCAAGCAAAAGGAGTTGAATTTGAGGCAGAGAAGATGGTTGGAGCTGCTGAAAAATTATGCTATTACCATCTTATATCACCCGGGGAAGGCCAATGTGGTGGCCGATGCTTTGAGTAGGAAGTCAGCTAGTATGGGCAGTCTTGCTTTTATTCCGGTCAGTTAGAGGCCTCTTGCTTTGGATGTTTAGGCTTTGTCCAATCGATTTTTGAGGTTGGATATCTCTGAGCCTATTCGAGTGTTGGCTTGTACGGTCGCTCGTTCTTTATTATTGGAGCGTATCTGTGATCGGCAATTTGATGATCCCCATTTGTGTGTCCTTAGATACACGGTGCAGCGCGGAGGTGCCAAGCAGGTGACCTTAAATAATGATGGTGTTTTGAGATTACAGGGGCGAGTTTGTGTGCCCAATGTTGATGGGATTCGAGAGTTGATTTTAGAGGAGGCCCATAGTTCCCGGTACTCTATTCATCTGGGTGCCGCGAAGATATATCAGGATTTGTGGCAGCATTATTGGTGGCGTAGAATGAAGAAGGATATTTTGGCATATATGGCGCGGTGTTTGAATTGTCAATAGGTTAAGTATGAGCATCAGAGGCCTGGTGGTTTATTTAAGAGGATTGAGCTTCCCGAGTGGAAGTGGGAGAGGATCACTATGGACTTTGTTACTGGACTTCCGTTGACCCAGAAGAAGTTCGATGAAGTTTGGGTGATTGTTAATTGGCTGACCAAGTCAGCGCATTTCATTCCTATGGCAGTTTCCTATTCATCCGAGAGGTTAGCACAGATATATATCCGGGAGATTATTCGCCTTCATGGTGTGCCGGTATCTATCATTTCGGACCGAGGCGCGCAGTTTACCTCGCGTTTTTGGAGAGTAGTTCAGCGAGAGTTAGGCACCCATGTGAAGTTGAGCACAACATTTCGTCCTCAAACGAATGGGCAGTCCGAGCGGGCTATTCAGATATTGGAGGATATGCTCCGAGCTTGTGTTCTTGACTTTGGAGGATCATGGGATCGGTTCTTGCCTTTAGCGGAGTTTGCCTACAACAACAGCGATCAGCCGAGCATCCAGATGGCTCCTTATAAGGCTTTATATGGTAGGCGGTGTCGATCTCTGGTTGGATGGTTTGAGCCGGGAGAGGCTCGGTTGTTGGGTAGAGATTTGGTTCAGGAGGCCTTGGACAAGGTCAGGATCATTCAGGATAGGCTTCGTACAGGTCAGTCCAGGCAAGAGAGTCATGCAGATCGCAAGGTTCGAGATGTGGCTTTCATGGTTGGTGAGCGAGTATTGTTCCGAGTGTCGCCTATGAAGGGCGTGATGAGATTTGGAAAGAAAGAAAGCTTAGCCCTAGGTTCATTGTTCCATTTGAGATTCTTGATCGAGTGGGAGGGGTGGCTTACAGACTTACATTGCCACCTAGCTTATCAACCGTACATCCAGTTTTTCTTGTGTCCATGCTTCGGAGGTATCACGGCGATCCAACCCACGTGTTAGATTTCAGCACTGTTCAGTTGGACAAGGACTTATCTTATGAGGAGGAGCCGGTAGCTATTCTTGACCGGCAGGTTCGTCAGTTGAGATCCAAGAGTTTCCCTTCTGTTCGTGTTCAGTGGAGAGGTCAGCCTCCTGAGGCATCAACCTGGGAGTCCGAGTCCGATACGAGGAGTCGTTACCCTCATTTATTCTCCGACTCAGGTACTTCCTTCTTCTATCTGTTCGAGGACGAACGGTTTTTTTAGAGGTGGAGAATGTGACGACCCAAAGGGTCATCACCTATGTTATTACCCATCCCGTACTTCCGAGGCCTTGAAAACCTCATTTGTATTTACCTCGATTTGTGTGCGCAGTCCAGGCACGTAGCCGGACAGCTTAAATATGTAATTCTGTGAAAAATGCTAAGATTTGATAATAAAATGAATAAATTTGACTTTGGTCAACATTTTGGGTAAACGGACCCGGACCCATAATTTGACGGTCCCGGAGGGTCCGTAGGAAAATATGGGACTTGGGCGTATGCCCGGAATTGAATTCCGAGGTTCCAAGCCCAAGAAATGAATTTTTGAGTAAAGTTGTTTCTGAAAATATCTTTGGCAATTGAAAATGAAATCTGATTAGAAAGTGATGGTATCGGGCCCGTATTTTTGTTCCGGCTCCCGGTACAGGTCTTATATATGGTTTAAGTCCTTTCTGTAAAGTTTGGTTGAAAAGAGATTTCGTTTGACGTGTTTCAGACTTAAAATGAAAAATTTGATGTTTTATGAAATTTGATAGAATTCATGGATTTTGAGGCTTAATTCGATGTGTATAATGTTATTTTGGCAATTTGATCGCACGGATAAGTTCATATGATGTGTTTGAGGTAGTGTGTATATTTGGTTTGGAGCCCCGAGGGATCGGGTGAGTTTTGGATAGGCCACGGATTGTAGTTTTTTGACCTTAGAACTGCTGGTGTGACTGATCTGCAGGCTTCGTATTTGTGAAGCCAGCATCGCAAATGCGAAGGTGCACTGGCTGGCAAGGGATCGCAAATGCGAGCCATTCATCCCAAATGCAAAGCCCCTCCTCCTGCACGGTGATCACAAATGCGAACTATGCTTCGCAATTCCAATGTCAGGGGTGTTTGCAATTGCGAACCCCTGTTAGCATTTACGATGTCAACCAATAGCCTGCCCTGTACAAAAACCGAGTCTTACTCCATATTTCATATTTTCTCAAACTCAACACTCTTAGGCGATTTTTCCAAAGAACAAGACTCTTCTAAATCAGTTGTAAGTAGTTTTTACTCAATTCTTTCAATCATTAACATCATTTAACATGTTTTCAACTTAAAAATCAGGGATTTCCATGGGTGAAATTGGGTATTTGGGGGAGAACTTAGGTTTTTTCTAAAAATTGGGATTTGAGTGGGTGATTGACCTCCGATTTAAGAGAATTTTATATGGCTAGACTCGTGAGAGTACGGAGGTTCTGCAAATGTAAAATTTACCCGACTTCGAGATGCTTGCCTAAAGGGCATTTTAGTCATTTCACCTAATTTCGCGCCGTAAGCTTGAATTAAATAGTAGAATCAGTTGCATGAGATGTTATTTATGGTATGAAATATATTTGAATAGACTTGGGCCATTTGGAGTTGGATACTTGTGGCAAACGTGTGGTTACAGGTTGATTGCTATACTTCGGACCCGAGGTAAGTGTTCGGTCTAACCTTAGCTTGAGGGACTAGGAGTTGAGTATAATTTGCTACTTGATAATCGTCTAATACGATGTATAGGCATGGTGAAGAGTATCTATACATTGGGTTCTAGCATGACTGTGAGTCCTTATATTGTGAATATACTGATTTTGTGGTAATTTCCATGCTTAATTGATGATTTCTATATGTTGTGAAGAATATGCGAAGGGAATTGTATTTTGTAAAATCTGTTGGAGCATTGGCTCAAATTTTGTAACGAATAATGAAGAAATATGAGATATTAAGTCTTTGGAGAATTGACTCAAATTGTGAAATGAATAATGAAGAAATATGAGATATTACATCCTTTGGATCATTGGCTCAAGTGATAGAATAAATCATGGAAATGAAAGTGAAAGAAAGAGAAAGAGTTATTGAAATATACCATTGCCGGGATTTAATTGTGCAGTTGATGTTCCCTTTCCAGGATTTAATTGTGTAATTGATGATTACCCTTGCCGAGATTTAATTGTTTAATTATTGTTCCCTTACCGGGATTCCTATATCTATTATGTTTACTTCCTTGCCTTGTTTGTGATTGCTGTTTGGGTGAGGAAGAGTGTTAAATCACGAAGGGTGATGCTGTGCACTTGTCTTGGTGAGAATGAGAGTAAAGCACTAAGCGTGATGCCGTGCATTGTTTGATATTGTCTCCCTTGCTGGGATGTTGAGATTTCTGTTATTGTTCCCTTGCCGGGATTTCTATTTTTATTCTGTTTACTCCCTTGCCCTTGTTTGTGATTGCTGTTTGGGTGAGGAAGAGTGCTAAAGCACGAAGGGTGATGCCGTGCATTGTTTGTTATTGTGAGGAAAGAGTGTAAAGCACGAAGGGTGATGCCGTGCCGTATGATGTACCATTCCGTACCATATTCAATGATTATACTGTGAGGAAAGTGAGTAAAAGCACGAAGGGTGATGCCGTGCCATGGTTTACATTGATTACATTATACATTGCATAGTGGAGACGAGAGTAAAAGCACGAAGGGTGATGTCGTGCCATGATTTACATTGCTTACATTATACTCTGCATATTGAGGATGAGAGTAAAAGCACGAAGGGTGATGCCATTCCATGATTTATATTGATTACATTATACATCGCATAGTGAGGACGAGAGTAAAAGCACGAAGGGTGATGCCGTGCAAGTTTGTGATTTCTTGTCCTTGTTGATATGCTGGCTTATTGTTCCTTTCCTTATTGAGATTTATTATATGAAACTGTTATCTCCCCACAGCATGTTCCCCTTCCTTTATTAATTGTTTTCTCCCTATATTTCTTATCCGTTGTATATATGTATATATGTTTAATTGAACTGCACAGGTTTATTTGGTAGTCTGGTTCTAGCCTCGTCACTACTTCGCCGAGGTTAGGCTAGGCACTTACTCAGTACATGGGGTCGGTTGTACTGATGCTACACCTGCACTTCTTTATGTTGTGCAGATTACGCAGCCGAACCCAGAGGACATCATTAGTGGGAGTGTATTCCATCTAATTATAGAGGCTTCGAGGTATACCCGCTGGCGTTCGTGGGCCTTGGCGTCTCTTCCATCCCTTTTTCTTCGATTCTGTCTTGTTTTTCCTTTAGTTTCAGAGGCAGACATGTATTTCCTTTCCGACTTGTATTTAGCACTCTTAGACAGTTCGTGAGTTAGTGACACCAGGTTTTGGGAAATTTTTCTTCGATGTATTGTAATTGTCTTTACTTTTCTTAAACCGTATTTTTCCGCTGTTTAATTTGTGAACTGATTTAGTTTATTCTGTTAGGATGAGGTTATGATGCTAGTTTAACTACACNGGGGGGGGGGGGGGGTGATATATACATACCAAGTAGGGTAGGGCCCAAACACATACACCTTCTACACTTTTTCAGAGTTGTACGTGAGCGTGCGCGCACCTGGAAGTGTGCCCGCGCACTTGGTCGCACACTTTTCACACTGTTCTGCCACATATGCACCGAGAGCGCGCGACCGCCTACTTGCCGTAAACTTTTCACCCTGTTCTGGTTGGGATTTGAAAATACATAAAACATGACAGTTGTATCCCTTTGAATTAGCTTCCCAACAATATATTCTGGATCCAAACGGAGTTCCGAGCAAAACGTTTTGTACATTTTACTAGACACTGTGCAGTATGCCTGCTAGATTCTTCGTTTGTTCTAAACTATCATCCATTGATCCCTGAAAATGATTTCGACTTAATTCCTTTGGCTTTTTCTCAGACTTCAAAGCTCCAAATCACTTTAATTCATTCCATAACATCTGTATAGCTCGGAATCACTCCTACAAGGCACACAACACACAATTAGTGCAAAACACTAGTGATTAAAGCTCAAACTCAACTAAAGTGCAGTAAACTAGAATGTAATATTCGACTAAAACATGAGATTATAGCCTACCATCAGCCATTAATTTTTCAAACACTAGGTTACGAGATGACAATAGGCACACATGAGACCATCTTGCAGATGCATCTATTAAGACCATAAAATATCTAAACGACCCACTAGGTGGGTGAATAGGTCCACAAATTTCCTCTTGTACTCGTTACAAAAATGCAGGGGACCCAATACCAACCTTTGTTCATGATGGTCAAATAATTAACTTGCCTTGATAACAAGAAGTGCAAGAAAATTCATTATTAAAAAGAATCTTTAAATTCTTTAATTGATGCCCATTTGAGTTTCCTATAATTCTTCTCATCATAATTGATCCAGGATGTCTTAATCGATCATGCCAAAGTACAAAAGTTTTGGAATCAGTAACATTTTGGTTTACGATAGAATGTTCCTCAATTGCACTAATTCTTGCCCAATACAGGCAACAAGATAAAGATGGGAACTTCTCAATAACTCTTTTCTGGCAAGAGACTTTTTTGGTAACGATGAGATATTCAAGATTATTCTCATCTATTTTCTCAATATGATATCTATTTCGGCGGATATCTTTAAAACAAACAAGTTCCTCTTGGACTTGGAGGAGAACATTGCATTATCTATGATAAGTATTGTTCCCCTTGAAAGAGTTATAGTAGTTCTTCCAGAGCCTTCAATTAGATTTCTACTACCAGAAGTTTTAGTAACATCCGCCTTACACATATTTAAATGGAAGAAATATTTCTTCTCTTTGAATATTGCATGTGTCGTACATGAATCAACTAAACAAATATTTTTACAATTGAACTTTGATCCAAATTTGTTTTGTGAGATATTCATATCTACTTCCCATGGTTTGACTTAGTCTTCTCAAAGAGCTTCTTGAGACGGTAGAGTTTCGTACTGATAACGTCTAATGAAAAAATAAAGAAGAGTATTGCAAAGAAAGAGAGAAAGATAGAATTCTTATTGATTTGGGGTGTATTACAATGGAATAGGACTCTTATAGGAAAATAATGACTTGGCCACCAAGTAAAATCCGTAAAATCTCTCTATAATATAGACATTCACCTTAAATAAAACTCTATTTATAACATGTAATGAAACAATAAAAAAGAATATTACAAAGAAAGAGAAAAAGAGAGAATTCTTATTGATTTGGGGTGAATTACAATGGAATAGGACCCCTGTGTTTTTAGGAAAAGAGTGACTTAGCCACCAAGTAAAATTCCTAAAATCTCTCTAAAATATAGACATTCACCTTAAATAAAACTCTACTTATAATACTCCCTCTTGAATGTCTATTCAACAGATAGTGTGCTTCCTTAAAACCTTAATTAAAATAAAACCCAGTGGGAAAAAAATTCTAGAAAAAAGTACACATGTTTAGAAATACGCCTTTTGGTTGCCTCGTTAAAAACCTTACAAAGAAAATCCAGTGGGACAAAACCTTATGAGGGAAAAAGATACAACACGTATCTCTCCCTGATGAGAGCATCAATTCACATACTTGAGCCTTCACATTCCGATCTTGTACACTAGCTTCTTGAGACGGTAGAATCTTGTGCTGATAACATGTAATGAAACAATAAATAAGAATATTGCAAAGAAAGAGAAAAAGAGAGAATACTTATTGATTTGGGGTGAATTACAATGGAATAAGACCCCTCTATTTATAGGAAAAGAGTGACTTAGTCATCAAGTAAAATCTCTAAACTCTCTCTAAAATATAGGCATTCACCTTAAATAAAACTCTATTTGTAACATGTTATGATTAGTTGTTGTAACGACCTGAACGGTCGTTTTGAGCATTTGCACATCACTTGGTAGTTTTGGGGCACGAGTAGCTTCGTACGATGTATTAGGACTTGTGTGCAAAACTTGAGTTTATTCCGAGTTGATTTGATATGTTTCGGCATGAGTTTTTGGAAGTCGAAAGTTCGAAAGTTCATTAAGTTTTATATGAGGTATGTTTCATCATTTCGATATTTTTATCTGTGTTATGTTATAGGACTTGTTGGTATGTTCGTACGAGGTCCCGAGGGGCTCGGGTGAGTTTTGGATAGAATTGAATTGTGTTGCGCTCGTTTTTCTTATGTTTCGACGTCGTTTCCTCAAGTATAAATGGTACCACATTGAACAAATGAGATTTGATTTCTGTTTTGGTTGAAGCATTAGCTCCATATTGTAATTACATATCTGTAGCAAAAAGAATCATCAAATTTGAACATCGTATGAGGATTTTATGGCCATTTTACTAAGAATTGGGTTGCCAGATTTTTTAGATTAATTACGAAATTGCCACTGACTTCGTATTTAAAAATCTGCATTATTTTCAAATATTGAAACCAACATATCTCCTTCATTACACATTCAAATGGATTGATTCAAAAGCCTATCTTGACTGATATTGCACAAGAAATCTATTGGAGGTATCAAAAGTAAGTTTTTGGAGGTTTGTTCATTTGGTCATATTTTGAGTTTGGGAGCTCGAATTTGGACATTTTTGGAGGAGATTTTCACCATATGGATTGAGGTAAGTGTTCTATACTTGATTTTGGTTATATTTCATGAATCCATCTTCGGTTTTAGCATTTGATTGATGATTTCAAAGTGAAATTTGGGGAGTTTGGCTAAAATTTCATAAAGTGAATTTTTGAGTTTTGAACATCGATTCGGAGTTGGATTTGAGTGAAACTAGTATGGTTGGAATCATAAGAATGGGTTGTAGGATTTTATGAGTTTTGTCGGGTTCCAAGATGCAGGCCTGGGAAGAGCTTTTTGGCCGATTTTTGATTAAAGATTCGACCTTTTTCAATTGGGATTGGTTCCTTTAGCATTGTCTGATGTATTTGAGTTGTTTTTGGTTAGTTTCAAGCTGTTCGGAGGTCGGAACGCGTTGTATGGAATTTTTGGAGCATCGCTTGGCTTTCTTGGTATTGTAATTGGCTTATTCAAGGTAAGTAACTCTTCTAAACTTAGTGTTGAGGGTATGAAACCCAACAATATGTGTTATGTGATAGGTATTGAGGTGACGAACATAATAGGTGACGGGCATGTGGGCGTGCACCATGTGAATTGGGACACTTTTACTCCCATAACACTGTATAGTGGCCCTAGTTTGTTGATAATTATGTTTTCACCATGCGATAGAGTAATTAAGCAGTCAATCATATGTTGGTGCACTCCATTTGCTTCGGAGTTGCTTGTTTAGTTAGTATGATTTAGACATATATTGTTTGGCATGGAGGAACTCTGTCCCGACCTTTATGACATTTATCTACTCTTAGAGGCTTGTAGACATATGTCTTGTACGTGAAAGATTGTACTGCCTTGCCGGCCTATGTTTTGAGTTTATAAATGATTATGTTGGCCTATTAGGCTCGTATGTCACATGTATATGATGATGTAATAAGAAAGATACGTTACATTGGTTAGAGACGAGTTGTAACAAGGAATAATTATCTAGTCTTACGGTAAAAAGGAATAACAGAGTCGAAAGTTAGAGACGAGTTGTAACAAGTAAAAGAAGCGAGGTGAAGAAGGGTACGAGTTACCTAGTTAATAAAGATTATCCTTAATATTACCATTCAAGAAGGGAGATATAAGCATTTTGAATTACCTACAACAATAATAGATATACGTACAATCGGCCGCGCTTATCTCAGTCATGCCCTATAGGAGCTAACGGATATAGTTTAAGAGGAAGACAGGATAGTAGGATCCGACTGTGGTTTGAGTAGCCCAAAATGATGAATGGATGGTTTGAATACAATTACATTGGAAGATTGGACGTCAATGGAGTATTGAAGGACGAAACAGAGGATATCAAGGAGGATATTTTGGAGTTCTACTAAAACTTATATTCAGAGAATCTACAAGAAAGACGGCTGGTTCTATGAAGTAAATGCCTCCTACACGGGAAATAAATAAAAGCCACTCTTATTTGTTTTTGCACTACCAAGTTACTGCACAATTGTGGAAGCTTTTCCTGAATATTACTAGTCCGCATTTGGTCATCTTTTGAAATAGTAAAGGTATTATTAGAAGGTAGCATGGCACAGAAAGGTATAAGACTCGAGAAATACCAGAAGATACTACAGTACAACAAATATGCAACTACTTACTTCCTAATAACAATTCTAAGAAATCCATATACTGATCCATACTTCCAATATGTCTCCTCTTACACGAGAAAGAAAGTATGCGTTGGTTGACATTTTCGAAGGGATAAATATTTTTTTGGTATTGCTCCCATCCCTAGTAGAGAAAGAATGTTAGGCAACCTGAAGAGCCGGTGGAGCAAGGGGAGCTAAAAGCAAAAGAATGTCTTGTTCAAGTTTTTGGAATAAAGTAATAGATATAAATGTCAGCAGGAAGTAAGAAGAGAGTTTATGATGCATTATGAGTATGAAGTGATACGTGGATGACAACGGTAGATCAAAAAGATAACAATATTATAGAATTAATAGCCAAGTAAAGGAAAAGACAAGAGGTGATAGGCCTTGAGACAACAAAAGAGTATAGGCTATGAAGTCATATCATCATTTCAAGGAATAAGTTTGTGACTCCAACGCAACTACCAGAAGGAAAAGTTAGACCCCACAATAATAGAAACCGGTTTGGATTGGTGAACAAGCTAAACTAAACATGAAGTAGGAACTGAGTGATTTGATAATATTCAGTATCATGAGAATTTCAGATTTCATTTCGACAACAATAGAATAGACAACAAAAGAAGATCCATGATGAATTAAGAGAATGGTCATTCAGGCCGACGCTTCCTTAAAGCAAGAAATATGAGTAAAGTTAAGCTTAAGGCACAGTATGTGCCAGTTACATTAGTGTCACCATCGCGAGTGAGGAATTTTGTTATCCTTGGCACAAGAGGATTACCGCAAGGAAAGTATGGGTCATTGATGATGTGAATGGACGCCAAAGATAAAGAGGAAAAACATCTATAGGTAGGTCGTCATAGCTCCAAGTCTTAGTACTCCCCAAAAAGGGGGGAATATGGAATGATAAAGGAAGAATGTGATGAAAATGAGAAAGGGATGAGATTGTACTTATCCAAAAGTTATAGATATGCTATGATTCCAGAATCTTATGTAAGCACGACGTCAGGAAAAGGAAGTAGGTTCATGCTTGGGATGTTATTGATATATAAGGAGCAAGTACGTGAGGTAAGTTAAGACAAGGAAATAACCCAAGAAATATTGCACGAAATATGGATATGAGAATGGGACGATGAGTAATTAGTAGTTGATTCAAGAAAAACCTAGTCATGACTAGACAAGAAGTTACAGACAAAATCGGAGATCATACAAGATAAATGTAGTAAACCCCAACATGGAGAATTCAGCCACGCAGTAATATCATTATAACACTTGAGATTTATTCAAATAGGAGTCAGTGTAGTTTAAGGTACCGTATGAGTGTTACGGGGATAAAAGAAAGTGCCATTGGGAAGATAGTCAAAATTCAATTCAGAAGCAACCCCACAAGCACAAGGATACGGAGGTAAGCAACTACAGATGATTATAGTCAAGGAAGGACATCAAAAGGTCTGTAATAAGCTCACATCTTTATGAGAGTCAAGGGTTCTCCCTAAGTACTACAACAAAAGACTAGTTGAGGAAATAAGGAGGAAGGTTTCAACCTAAGATCAGTGACCTAAAGAGGAAGTGATCTTATAATAACAGTCTCACAACAATGTTGTATGCACTCTATAAGGAAGTGGCACATACCGCAGCTAATGGACGAGAAGTAATCAGAAGTGAGATTCAAGGAGATATGAGTTTTATGGAATTCCAATATGTATGGGAACTAAGATAAGTTAAGTATGCACCCAACAAGTGGAAAAACAACCGAGAAAAGTAATTGTTTACATTTAAAGAAAGCTGAAAAGGAACATAGGGAATTATTCGATCAATAATCCAGAGTTAGTTACATTATGGACGCACTTAAGAGATCAGAGTATTATCCATGCAACATATATGTTGACCATCATACGGTCGTAGGAGACTTTGGTAGAAGTTAAAAGAAATAATTAAGTCCAGGTCATAGACAAGGGATTGAGTTGTTAGATGATGGTATCACGGATATTACCTAGCGTATATGAACACTAAAGTAATAACTAATACCATGAGCCGTAGATCGGAAGATAGCTTAAGCCTACATAAAGGCTGATCAGAAGGAAGAGGAAACCAAAGAGTTACATCAACGAAGAAAATCAGGAGTCTGATTATTGGACCAAAAAAATAATTATAGAAATCATGATTGAGAACTTGTAGAATCACTTTTAACATCAGAGGTAAAAGAGAGATAGTACAACAACTATATTCTATAACGGCCCTACATTAGAGACAATCCAACCTCATAAGAAGTCAGTATGAAGCTCCCACCGGATTGTGTACGCACCAAAGAGGCAAGTGCTATAATAGAGCATCAAGTTGTGGATGTGAATTATACCTATGTTGAAGGGAGGTCATGAAAGAGATAGAAGATATGATGCGAGATTTTAAGGTAAGTAAGGTAAAGGTAAACAACGCACGAGATACCCAAATGTAAATGGTTGTGAATAGTCCATAATTTGGATAAAAGGCTTGAAGCGCGGGGATTCACTGTTTGGGAATAATAGCGGCATCAGTAGCATATCATGCAACCTATGGTCTAGGTATCGGAAAGCCTGACTAAGACAGTAAAGAAGAGTGATAGACGATGTGATGTCTCGCTTGGTGTTCCAAAAAATACATAGGATTTGATCACAATCTAAAATATGATAGAACGTCAAGGTCTTAGAAAGACAAGAGTAAGGATAAGGAGAAGGCAAGTGAGAAGGTGACAAAAAAATGGATAAGTCCTCGGGATTAAGCCTGTGAAAACAAAGGAACTGATGGTTCCTCTAAGTTATAGAAAGCTCAATATAGCCTGAATAAACTCAAAGGAGTCTAAGCCTCATAGCATTTGGAAGAGATTGAATGCTTATGTAGATAAAGGATGACGTTTGGGCCTTCTATTGAGTAATGATCTGACGAAGAAAAGAAAGGGAGCTCATGAATTGGACAGGATTAAAATACCCACGTAAGGTGAAAGAAATACGGTTATGGGAGTGTAATATCGTATCACCTAGGTGGATTAAAAAAAATCACTTCAAATATTCCATGATGCAACATAAGCCCTAGTAGCAATATGTTACGTAAGAAATTTCAAGTTATCAATGGATGGTTGTAGATCAACATTGAGGTTAATCAACAATGGATAGGTAAGAATTTCAAAGTATGAGATGAGACTGGGCTATCAATCTTAAGATGAACAGTAATGAAGAACATTAAAGGATTTAGCATTATGCATATAAGATAAGCAACGAGAGTAACCTGGAGTTCCTTAGTAGACCTCGGTATCGACAAATCGAAGTAAGAATTTTGGTATAATATGGCCTACTTAGAGATAGTAAAGCTAATGACGCCTAGAGGGACAAATTGACGATATTTTGTATATGTTCACAAAGTGAAGCCTAAAGAATGGCTAAAAACTAGAGTAAATAGAAGAGAATACTTGCATAGGATCACATACAAAGTTAGAGTCGTAAAGGCTGCATGATAGAATGTATCAAGTGTTACGAGATTAGAAGTATTCCGACTACAAGTCGCGGTGTGAGAAATAGGCTTAAAGGGGGGAATTCCCTAGCGTTTGGGATTCATTCACATAGTAGTTTCCTGGATGGCAAGAGGACTAGTAAAGCATTCGCAAGAGCTATGAGTTATGAGAATGATAAGTGCACCATTCAACATTCGAGGATGAATGTTCCAGAGGGGAGAATGATGTTACATCCCACATTTTCGTATGTTAAAGTTTCATTGTAAGTTAATCGACGTAAGTTCGGGGATGGGATTATTTTGGAAATTATAAGGATTGTGATATTTCAAACAAGTGATAAGTAAATTCGTGAAGGTGAGAGAGGAACAAGTCAAAGGAAACGAATTTTCGTCAAAGTTTGGCATGTTGGGATAAATTACGGCCCAAGCTAGAATACTCGATATTTATGGACTATTGCCATACGAGGTACCACATGACCATGATAATAAGGTGTATGAGGTATGTGAAGAGTGAGTAGTATTTTAAGTAAGTTGAGATAATTCTTAATTATGCGGGTAACTAATTAATTGCCAGGTAGTGGAGTATTACCTAATTAATTAATTAATAAATTATTGGATAAGAATTTACAACCCCGATACGTGGCAGCCTCATGCCTGTCAAATAATGACTCTTCGAAACATGTATTAAGGTGGCACAATTCAAGAGAATTGTGGCCAGGTCACCACCTTATTAAATAATATATGTAAAGCTTGCCAAGACTATCATTTTTGATAGCATACGAATTGTTTCCATTTCCGTTCATCACTCACTTATTCAATTAATGAAAAGGTTCAGCAAGGTTTCCTTTAAGATGATACATTACAGTAACGTAAGTTACTTAGGTTCATACGAAACTTCTTATGAAAACTAGCAACATGATTTTGCGATTCTAAAAGAGTACGATGCAATCTTTCTCAAGAAAATCATACGGAGTTTTCCCTACTCCAAGCATGTTATGGCTATCCCTTCTTTCTTTTGGCATGGTCCAAATTATACTGAAGAAACAAGCAAATACACAGTTTCTATAAATTACTCTATTCATAGAAATAGTAGGGGTGTCTATATTCTTGATTCCCCATGAGAATTATTATTATTTTTTGTTCATGGGTCTCACAATAATGCGCAGTTGGAAAAGTTTATCCGGAAGGAATATGGAAATTATTACGTTCTTTTCATGCATTTCATACATGTGCATTGACCCATGACCAGATGGCGTTATATACGCATATATATATATATATATATATATATAAATATATGTATATGGGATATAGGAAAAGGTTACGGCGTTATATACGCACCACCACCTGTTCAGCTGGTATATGATGATAATGTTGCCCATAGTGGATGAAATTATGATTCAAACGGCTTTATTTACATGTATATATGTATGTATATATATGTATATGGGATATGGGATATGGGAAATGTTATGGAGTTATATACACACCACCACCTGATCAGCTGGTATACGATGATGATTTTGCCCACAGTGGCCGATATGATATGATGGGATGCCCTCAGAGGCTGATGATGTTATAAAACATGTACCTATGCACGACATGACATTCATACGCATATGCATGACATTCATACGCATATGCATGACGCCAAAACAATGAAGAACCCATTCTAGGATGCCAACCTATTTGATGTTCAATCACTTCCCTACATTCAATAATTTTCCTCCATACATGTGACCCTCTTCTCCAAGGTACCACCACTATATTTAATTTTTTGCAATATTTTTGGCTCATGAAAGAACTCCATAGACTTGTCTTAGTCCAATAACTCCACCACAGTTTACATAATAAAGCTTTTGCCACATCATGTAGTGATCTAAACCCTATACCTCCTTCCTCACACGGTAACCATAGTTTGTTCCATGAAGACCAGTGTCTTCTAGTACCACCTACTGAGCTACTCTAGAAGAATTGAGAAATTAACTTGTGAAGTTTTTTGATGACACCTTTAGGATGGTTCACTACTGACAGTAAGTGTATGGGCATGCTCTGAAGGACATTTGCAATGAGTACTGCCCTGCCTCCTATAGATAGTAATTTTCCCTTCCAGGCATGTACTTTGTTCAAAAGTTTTGTAACCAATCGCTGGTAATACTCCATCTTCCTCCTTGCATAAAAAATGGGACATCCAAGATAAGTGAATGGGAAGTCTTTTTTTCTATTCCTGTAATTCTTTCCACCTTCCTGACCACTACATCTACCAAGTGATGCATATATATTGCATATTTAGCCTTGTTCACAAGTTGACCAGATGCAGATTCATATGCGTGCAACACCTCCACAATCAATCTAAGAGAAGTGGAATCTGAGGAACTAAATACGATGGTGTCATCAACATATGCAAGGTGGTTGGTTTTTGGACTCCATTTAGGTAATCCAAAGCCACGAAAGTATCGATTAAGATGCAGTGAGTTCAACCCCCTTGAAAGAGCTTCTGCAGCAATTATTAACAATGTTGATGATAATGGATCACATTGTTTGACACCCCTTGAGGATTTGAAAAAACCATGTGGTTGTCTATTTACCAAGATAGAGTACTAGTTCTTTCCTACCAGATCAAAATCAGGCCAATAAACATTTCAGTGAACCCCATTTTCCTTAGCATCTTTGTTAGAAACAACCATGATAGCCTATCATACACTTTTGTCATGTCTATTTTGATCATAATATTAGGACCAACTTTAATTCTGAGCCTAATATCTGTGATAATATCTTGTGTCAATAGTACATTCTCTATGATTCTTCTACCTTTTACAAAACCAGCCTTCTCTTCTGATATTAAATTAGGAAACAACCCTACCAATCTCTCATGTATAACTCTAGAGGAAATCTTATTGGCAAAGTTGCTGAGACTTATTGGTCTCATATCAGAGAATGTGCTGACCTCTTTCTTTTTTGGTAAGAGTACCAAATCTGTATGTGTTATTCTCTTAGGTAGTTGCTGTCCACAGAAGAATGCAAGCACAATTGCATAAATGTCTTCACCTATAATCTCCCAACAGGTTTGATAAAACATTCATGTAAAGCCATCTGGACCCCCTGCTGATTTACCACTCAATCCAAAAGCTACATGTTTCACCTCTTCTCTAGTAGGGGTACTGATGAGTTGTTCATTATGCCCCTCCGTCACCAAAGAAGGTACATGATCTATTATGTCAGAAGCATTAGGGATGGTTGTTTCACTTAATTGATCTTGATAGAACTTTACTGCTTCATCTGCAATCTGAGCATCTTCTTCTAGCCAGTTCCCATCACTGTCTTTAATCCTTCTGAGCTTCAGTATTTTCCTCCTCCCGTTGACCAGTGCATGAAAGAATTTAGTGTTTCTATCCCCACCCTTGAACCAAGCCATGCCATATTTCTGCTTCTAAAACTCCTCTTCTATTGCCAGATATTTTATCATCTCTGCCTGCACCTTTTGGAGCCTAGCTCTGTTCATTGAGTAGGGTGAGCTTCAAACTGTCTCTCATGAACCAGTACCACGTCCTCCATGCTTGCAACTTTTTGGAAAATGTCACCATATGTTAATCGTCTCCAAGTAGATAGGGCCTTCTTCACCTTCTTTAGCTTATGATTGAATAAGGTGAAAGGATTAGCACAAAAATCTGCACTCCAATGTTGTCTCACTATGTCTTTAAAGGAATCATGTTTAGTCCAAAAGTTCAAAAATCTGAATGCCTTTTTAATAGGAGCAGCTGATATGTCACACTTTAACAATATTGGACAATGGTCAGACCCTATTTTGGAGAGATGAGTAATCTTCAGACCTGGATAAGTTTGTTGCAATTCCATATTTCCTAAGCATCAATCAAGTCTTTTAAAAATGCGGTCTTCCTCCGATCTTCCATTCCACCATGTGAATATGCTCCCTTTGATCAGTTAGGTTGCATGTATTCACACAATGTCTGAAATCATCCACCTCATTAATATGAACTTGCAGACCTCCATATTTTTCTTCCTCATCCCATATCACATTAAAATCACCTCCCACAAGCCATGGGGTGGTCATATCTGTTTCCATTTCATATATTGAATCCCACAATTCTATTCTCTCAATTGCATTACATTTTGCATATACTAAAGTTAAAATGGAGTTTCAGTATGAAACAGCCTCAGAGTTAATTGTTGCACCATGTTATACAGTGTAGTCACTTCAAACACCTCATCTATGAATGCCCATATTTTATTGGATACATTAGCTACAACTTGCTAGTCTAATCCTTCTTCTATATCTCTCCATCTTGCTTGACTGCTGCATTGGTTCCATAATCCCAATAAATTCAAAGTGATGTTGTCTATGCATTGTTATCAATCTTTCGAAAGCATGCATGGTATTAACAGACCTCACATTCCAATTATAGCATCCATTACTGATTTAGATATTTGGTGAGGGTTTTCCTTGTTTGTACTCCTGTGAATGGCAATGTGGAGTTATCCTTATTCTGTTTCTTTCTACCTTTAGCAGCAGATTTCACCTTTTCCATTTGCCTAGGTGATAGGTCTCCTTGCTTGGAAACATGAAGAAAGTTCTGAGTAGTAGATTCCTCATCAAATTCTTTGTTAACATGATCCTCTGGCGATTCAAATAACTTTTCACCAATCCCTGCTTCTGCTACTATACTATCTCCTCTTCACTAGTAATTGGATCCTTCGTTTGTGCGATGCTCTGCCCATCACCATTATGTAATTCTTTGTTTATTTCATTCTCATTTTGATCTTCATCATCATCTGCATCACATCGATCTTCATTTTCACTTTTCATCTCATTTGGGATCTCTCCTTCCTCTGAGTCTTCATATATCTGATTAGCCCAGAGTCTGCCTCCTTTCCACTTGATTCTTTCATTGTTTTTGAATTTTTCAAAATCTGCATCTTCTACTAGTTCTTTGTCAGTATTAGTGTCCAGTTGTTCTACTACTCCATTATCTTGAGTAGGTGCTTCCTGGCATGAGGTGTTAATGGCAACTTGATTCCCTTTGAATGTTCTTTGCACCCACTGTTGAGTAGTCTCCTTCTGCTTCTACACTTCCCTTCCTTTCTCTAAGTTTATGGCTTCACTTTGTACACCAGTAGCTACTGGCTCATTATTGGTATTCAGGATCTTCCCAGTTGTGGTTTGATTGCCATTGTTATTTGTCTTCGACTTGTCAGTCATAAGAGACTTAGGAAGGTAGGGAGGTGCTGCAGGATTTAAATTGCCAGCTTCGTTAGTATTTTGCATATTTCCTTGTCCAATACTATTCTCCACCAATGCCAATTGATTGTTATCATTAACATCACTGTTATCCACATATAATACTGCAAGTTTGTTTGCATTCTGAACTTGCTGTGGAACCACATTGTTCTTCTTCTCAACTAGAATAGTTTCTTGTCCAGTTTTAGCCACACCATCAGCCTGCTTCTCCTTTCCCTTACCTCTATTATCCCTTACTTCTTTCCATTGGGTTCCCACATTGCCTACAACCCTACCACTTGACAGAATCATTAAAGGGGCAGATTCCTTTCCCTTATTTTTATTCGCATCCAATACCCCCTCATTATCAACAACATGAGCATCCTTCTTATTTTCCATAAGTTCAGAATGAATCCTCCAACACTCTAGCATATCATGTCCTTGAAGCTTACATTCCTTGCAATATTTCGGTAAATAGTCATACCTAATTTTTACCCATTCTGTCCTTATCTCCCCGGTCACCTCATTTTCAATGTCCATACGCACTTTCTTAGGATGATCAGCTATTAAGTCCACGAGCACCTTCACACGAGCACAACTAGGTCTAGTCTTGTTCACAGTAGCAATATCAAGGTGGAGAGGTGTACCTACTACTGAGGCTAAAGAGGATAGGCATTCCTTTACGAAAAATGTTGGGAACAAGTTTGGGAATGATATCTATGCTATAACTCTTGGAGTTTCTTCACCTGCTTTAAACTTAGAGTCATATAGTAAAGTTCTCAATTGGAATTCCTATCCAAACTTTTCTTTTACGTAGTGGACACTTTTTGACGTAAAATCAATGTAATCTTGACATAATGTCAATCGTACCAATATATGTCTATTCCTTAGGAAACCAATATTACACTCGCCTTTGATTCCACATTGCATGGGAATGATTCGACGTAATTCTTGTAAGTCCGGCCAACCATGTGAGAATTTGCAAACCACTGCAAACTTCAATCCTTCAATAATATTAATACGATCAACCTCTGATTCAGTAAACTTCACCATTGGTTGTCCTTGAAGGAATGTGGCTCGCCTAAGGGGAATAGTATCAATTGTTGTTGCTCGTTCGTGCATGGAAGTGTTGCTCGATGATGGCTTCACTGCTTTTGCATAATCCATGGGTTGGGTTGTGTTATTTAGATTCGTGGGGGGCTGGGTTATGTTAGGGGGTGGTTGGGGAGGAAGCCCATCCACTGTAGGTGGCTGGCCACCTGCCGGAGTGGCCATGACAGTGCACAAAATTATGTCGCCTCCAGTCGCATATTAGGGTTTAGAAGAGAGCCTTTTAAAAAAACTTATGAACGTCTTTTCAAAGTCAAACACATGCTTTGAGACTTATTTTGAATTTTAAAAGTTAACACCTTATGTTACAATTTGACCGGTCTTTTTGAGTTTAAAAACTCCATTTTTTTATTCAAGACTTTCTGTACGTTGTGCTGTTTTTTTCTGTAGTTTGGTTTCCCATAAATACGAGAATGATTTGGAATACTTACTTCCTAATTTGAGTCTTAAGGTTGGAAGAGTTGATTAAAGTCCCCAGATTAGTCTTTTAAAGGTTCCAATAGATTGGTATGATAATTTTAGAGTTGTACGTATGTTCGGTTTGGTTCTAGGTTTGCTTTGGGTTGATTCAACACTTTTACCTAAAAGCTAGAAATTTGAATTTAAGAGAATTTGAGATCTTTTATTTGATGCCTGATACTTAGTTTTGATGTTGTTTGTGGCATTTCGATCCCTTGGATAAGTTTGTATAGGATATACAAAGCTGTTGGATGATTGGACGGGGTCCCGAGGAGCTCAGATAACTATCGAGGTGGATACATATCATTTTTAGAGAAGTGAGAATTTTCTGATTTTCTGATGTAGCCGCAGATGCAGATGAGGAGGTCGCACCTGCAAGAAGGGGTGTGCCTCTGCGAAGGAGGGCTAGGGAATGCAATGTCACACATGTGGTGCAAGGTCTTGCACCTGCGATTCACACCTGCAGCCAAGTGGTTCGCACATACAATAATGCCTGAGAGATTCTTTTAAGTCGAGATTTCGCTCATTTTTACCATTTTTGTTATCTTGACGTAGAGAGGAGCTAATTTTTAGGAGAGTTTTATCCCAAGCTTGAGGATAAGTAATTCTTACTTGGATTTGATTATATATCTTGATTCATGAATTTCTACACCTAAATTATGTAATTTAAGAGTAACTTAAGAGAGTTTATTTTGTGATTTTAAATACCAATTTAGACTCGATTTTATGAACTAATTATATATTTAGACTTACGGGGATATGGGTCACCGGGATTTGACATTGGACTCGATATTGACCATGCGGGTCCGAGTTGATTTTTTGTTAACTTTTGAGATTTGAATTAATATTGAAACATTATTATTTGGAATTTATTTTAATAACTTTATTTGACCCCTTTAAGTATTGTTTGGTTAGACATTTGGAGGAAAATTTCAAAGAAAAAGCGGTACTTGAGGGTAGAAGCGGTTCCGGGTGGAGGTAAGTCTCTTATCTAACCTTGTTGAGAGGTAATTTTCTACAAATTGAAATTATATACTACATGATATGTGATTTGGGAGTGACGTATATGCGAGGTGACGAGCGTATATACGTACGTACACTAAGGCTATACCATGTTTGGGGTAGTTTTAGACTTTATTATGACTTTTTTGGTTGTTTGTTTCTTCATGACTTATGCTTTATTTGATATTATGACTACGTAAGCCTATGTATTCATGCTAAAAATTATGCTTTAGCTTACGATATCTTATTTTGACATGATGAACTATTCTTGATATTGTTCATATATATAATTGATTTAGTTGTAACCATACTTTATATCATGAGCACACATCTGTATCTTTATTTTTTTTTATGTCCATGTGTATTTTATTGGTTATTTCATGAACATATGCATACATCCATAGAGTCAGAGATGTTAGTATGGTTAATATAATTGTTGCACATTTGGATATTTGAGCGGATTGATATTGTTATGGCACGATGGATTTCCGTGCAGCACTTCGGTATATACCTCATGTTACTCAGACTCATCCTTAAATGTTCGTCATAGTAGCTCATCCACCACCTACCTCTTGTTTTATGTTTTTTTCTTAACACATGTGAATATTACCATTCCAGTAAACCAGATTATTTACAAACTAAGAGCACCTCATGTAGGCCTTAGAAAAAGAATAGCAGCTAATCACATATCTCTTGTATCAATCCTATCGTAACGACCCGATAGGTCGTATTGAGTTCTAGTTTCCTATTTTGTGGCTTGAGACTTTATATAACTTTATTTAATGATTATTCGCTTGAGTGCATGGTCCGTGTTGATTTTCGAAAAGTTTAAATGTGATTTTTCAAAGAACACTTGATTATTTAACTTTAAAATGATTACAGTTGATCACAGTAAATATTATTGGTAAACAACCTCAGATAGGCGTTTTGATGATTCCTCTAGATTAATATGATGAATTTAGACTTATATGCATGTTTTGTTGGGTTCCCAAGTGACCCGAGGCTATTTCGGCGCTTATTGTGAAAAATATAAAATTTGAATTTATGAATGTTGAAATATTTGAGTTTTGCTGATTGATTCTTGATTTTATTTTTGTGTTTCAAGTTTATGAGCGAGTTTGTATGAAGTTCATATACTTGTGTAAATGTTCGGAGTAGGTCATGTGGGGCTCGGGTGAGTTTCAGATTAGTTTTAAATCATTTTTTGCATTGTTGAGTTAGCTGATCTGTTGGTGTTTCACAGTGTTTCACGATCGCGGAGCTTGTCTTACAATCGCGTAAGAGAATTGGGGCCGAGGGTAGGTTGTTATTTGCAATCACGTAGCTAGTACCACAAATGCATAGTGTCTTCTGGCACTGGAAAAAATGCTCTCTGGGATCGCAATGGTGGTCTAGCGACCACATAGAAAGAGTTGGGGCCATGAGACAATTGTTCTTCGCGAATGCGATTGTAGAATGGAAAACATGAAGACTTCTAGGAATTATGATGGCAGTGGGGTTTTCCCTTAATGAATACGTGTAGTGTGCCGCAGACTTGAAGGATTGGCTGGGAGTTTCCATACGCGAATGCAATCTGGCTTCATGAACGCATCGGTCACTAACCATCAGTAACGATCCGGCTGGTCGTTCCGTCAGATTAGCCCCATTTTCCCTGTTTCTTCTTTAGCATGTGTTTTTTAGCTTAATTATGTGGTGTTGGGTCGGTTGGTTCGGGTTCGGAGTGGTCGTGGTGAGAATTGAGACACTTAGTCTCTTAAGTTGGTTTTATAGTTGGAAAAGTCAACCAGAAGTTGACTATTAGTTGAACGATCTTGGAATGAGGTTTTATGGCTCGGATAGCCTCGTTAGGTGATTTGTGACTTAGGAGTGTGTTCAGAATGTTATTCGGAGGTCCGTGGTAGAATTAGGCTTGAATTGGTGAAATTGGATTTTTTTTGGTGATTTCCGGTCGGTAGTGGAAAATTAGCTATCGGAGTCGGAATGAAATTCTGAAAGTTGGAATAGGTCCGTAAAGTCATTTGGGATGTGTGTGCAAATTTTCAGGTCATTCGGACGTGGTTTGGTTGGTTTCGGCATCGTTGGCGAATTTCGGAAGTTTAGAAATTGTTAGGGATTAATTTGGTGTTTAGATGTTATTTTGAGTATTCCGAGGATTCGACTAAGTTTGGATGATGTTATATGAGGTATTTTTATTTTTGGTTGGGGCCCCGAGGGGATCGAGATGATTTCGGAGGCCATCGGGGAGTTTTGAAAGGTGGAGAAGTTGCTAGTGTGAGGTTGTTCTGTGATTCCGCAGGTGCGGATGTGTGGGAACAGATGTGGTCACCGCAGGTGCAACAATGTCGCCGCAGGTGCGGAATCTGGGCTAGTTGAGGTTCATCGTAGATGCGGAAAAGTTACCGCACCTGCGAGCCCGCAGATGCGGTTGTTTAGGGCCAGATGCGAAAAAGGAAGAGTTAATGAGAATCCGAAGGTGCGGGTCTGCATGTGCGATAAAAAGGCCGCATATGCGGTCATCGCTGGGCAGAACCTATAAATTGATACCTTCGCGAATTTTGGCCATTTTTCCATCATTTGTGTTCGGGTTTGGAGCTTTTAAAGAGGAATTGAAGAGGGATTCGTGGGATAACACCTTGAGGTAATGCTTTTGGAACCTAATACTCGATTATATGTTGGTATTTGACTGATTAAGCATGAAATTTGTGAAATCTAATGGTATAATTTGAGGGGTTAGGGCTTGGAAATTTGAGACTTTGATTCAAGGGTTTGAGGGGTCATTTGTCGTGGGATTTTGATGTAGTTGGTATGTATGGACTCGTGAGAGTGGAAGGATTCTAATTTTGTGATTTTTACCAAATTCTGAGACGTGGGCCTGAGAGCCGGGTTTGATCAAATTCGAGATTTGCGATGTAATCTAATAATTTTTATGTGGGCTTCGCTCATTTAACATATATTAATGATATAATACTGATTTTGGTTAGATTCGTGGCGATTTGTGGTCGAGTCGAGCGGCAAGGGCATTGCGGAGTAGAGTTTTGGCTTGATTCAGGTAAGTAATGCTTCCAAACTTGGTTCTGAGGGTTAGAAACCCCGAACTACGTGTTATATGATTAGAATTTGGTGACGCGCATGCCAAGTGACGAGCGTGATGGCGCGCACCGTGAGACTTCTGACCTGGTTCATTCCATGGCACCGTTTAGTTCTTTTTTTTTGTTGATATTTGTGCTTCTATCAATGTGATCAAAGTAAACATGTTGGAAATCATGCTAGACATTATGTTAAGGCTTCACGCCGATATTGTTGAGATCCAAGTGGTCATTTATGGCTGTCATCTCATGTGTTTCATTGATATTATATACTCAGTCAAGTTATTTCATTTCTTTGGCATATGTTGATGGTATTGTACTGGTTGTGAATAGATTCAGAGATTTTAGAGACCGAGTTGAGGGCTGAGATCATCCCAGAGTAGGATTTTACGCTATTAAGGTAAGTAACTATTTTAAATCTGGTTATGAGGGTATAAAACTCGGAGATTTAGTGTCATGTGACTGTTTGGAGGTGACACCCATGCTAGGTGATGGGCATGTGGGTGTATGCTGCGAGGGATTGAGACTAGGTCCGTCCTGTGAGGATGTGAAGCCTAATAGCCTTTATTTGTGTTTATGTGCTTTCATGTCTGCTAGGACTTGACTGCCTTAATGTTAGAGATCATGCTTAGGCTTTATCCCTGCTCACAGTAGTTATACTCAGTCATAGTGATTTTTGTACATGTTTACCTCTGTCTTTGTTATCTTCTTGCTGAATACACTGTAATACTATGATTTGGACTGCTTTCCTTTATTTATTGAAAACTATGAGGCAAGAGAGGTACATGACTGAGTGAGGTCGAGGGCCTATTGTGTCATGACCCAAAATCCAGGCCAGTCGTGATGGCGCCTATCATGGAACTAGGCCAGCCAAAACCCAGCTCGAATCATAATAAACTTCCTTTTTACATTTTTACTATACTGATTACGCATAAAAGTTTTTTTAAACATTTATAAAAAACAGATAAATCTATACTGAACATTTAAATACAACCCCCGAGAACCCGGAGTCACTGGTCATGAGCATCTATATAAATGTACAACTCAACGAAAATAAATTCTATAATATTAAACAGGAGAGGGAGAAGGACTGCGGACGCATGCAGCTACCTCGCAAACCTCCGAGAATCTCTGGAAAAGATAGGCAGCTCACCCTGCCCTAACACCTGAATCTGCACACAAGGTGCAGGGAGTAATGTGAGTACGCCAACTCAGTAGTAATGAAAATAAATCAGGTCTGAGCAGCAAGAAACACATAAAATCAATGTCATCAAATCTCAAGAGGCACAACCTCTCTTTCCAACAGTATAACATAGATATGTGAAATCATCATGTCTTAAAAATCATCTTCAGAAAAATCCTATAAAGAATGTATATTTTCAACAACTTCAACTGAAAGGTTTAGTATAAAAACGAAATGAATCATATAGAGGCCCCTCGGGCGAAACATATTTCATAAGCTCAGAGTGAGAGTAGTAAATCATCAGTAGCCCCTCGGGCAAGACATTTTTCATAACTCAGAGTAAAAGTAGTAAAATCATCAGTAGCCCCTCGGGAAAAAACATATATCATAATCAGCTCCTCGGGCAAAACATGTATCATAATCAGCCCCTCGGGCATGCCTCACAGTCACTCATAATCAGTCACTCAGCACCTCACAGTCACTCATGCCTCCCAATCACTCGTCACTGGGCACTCGCACTTAATAGGTACCTGCGCTCACTAGGGGTGTGTACAAACTCCGATTTCGAAGGGCTCCTTCAGCCCAATTGCTAAATAAACAAGCCAAATCATGGCATCAATCACTCTCAGGCTCTCGGCCTGTCTCATATCATAAATATCCTCACAACATTGGCCCTCGGCCTCACTCAGTCAGATACTCTCAACATGCCACTCGGGCCATAAATAAAACGGGGTTCTCGACCCAATTAGTATTTCATTTAAAGAAATCATAATATCATCAAATAGGAGTGTCAAAAATTTCACAAGAAAGACTGAGTGAAAAATCATAGTTTCAAAGTAGTGAGAATATTAGTAAAATAGCTCCCAAGGGGGTTAAAATAGATCGACATTAGACCCCAAACATGGATTACATCCCAAATATTGCACAATTCTTTAGAACATAATTAACATAAGGTTTTGAGTAAATATGCAACTCATTAGTTTCCGCGGAGAGGACCTAGCCCAATCCAAAAGTCAGTACGCGCCACATACTCATCATCCGACATGTGAGTCATTCTAAAAACAGTAAGAAATACGAAGTCCAGGGTTTCATACCCTCAGGACAAGATTTATAGCCATTAATTACCTCAACCGGGCCACAACACTAGTCCTCTATGCTTTTGCCCCTCAAATTGGCTCCCGATTGCTCCGAATCTAGCCAAAACAAGTTCAACATTATTAACATATACTCAAGGAACACAACCCAATCGAAAATTATCAATTCATACAAGAATATCGAAATTCGGCCAAGCCCGAGCCCCGGGCCCACGTCTCGGAATCTGATAAAAATTACATCACAAGAACCCTTATTCTCCCACGAGTCCGTACATACCAAGAACATCAAAATCGGACAACAATTGCCCACTAAAATTACCAAATCTTTCCTCCCATTTGTTTCCCAAATTCTCTACTTAATTCCTAAAATTGCATGGTGAAAATCCAGACAAATTCATGAAATTAAACCAAAAATGATTGAAGAATACTTACCACAAGAATCCCACTGAAAATCTCGTCCAAATCCTCCTTCTCCCAAGCTCTCTAATGGAATATTGAGTTATGGCCAAAAACCCCCAATTAGAACTTACAAACTTTCTGCTCAGCTCATTTTTCTTCATCGCGAACGCATCACTAGGACCGCATTCGCGAAGCACAAACTGACTCCCTCTTCTCTTAACCCTACGCGAACACGTCAAGAGCATCACGAATGCGATACTTTACCCCACTTGCCCACTGCGAACGCGTACCCATCCACGCGAACGCATAGAACAATACCCCTGGGGTCCCTAACCTCCACTCTTCTTCGCGAATGCGTGCCCTTGAAAGTGAACGCGATGACTACGTCACTCAGACCTCCGCATTCGCGTCCTCCTCTTCGAGAACGCGATGAATAAAATCTCAGCTCCCCAAACTCCTCTTTGCGAACGCGGCATCCCACCCGCGAACGCGATGAACAAATGCTCTGCAACAAAAACCAGAAAAAATCTGCCAAGTTTAAATCCAAGAATCGATCCGTTAACCATCCGAAATTACACCCGAGGTCCTCGGGACCTCAACCAAACCTACCAACACACCCCAAAATTACATCAAATTCAAGCCTATGAACTTTGAAACTTCAAAATTTCGCCAACTACGCCGAAACCAACCAAAACACCTCCGATTGACCTGAAATTTTGCATACATATCCAAGATGACATTACGAACCTGCTCCAACTTCCGAAATTCCATTCCGACCCTGATAGCCTATTTTCCACTGCCGACCAGAAATCGCCAAAAACTAACTTTCGCCAATTCAAGTCTAATTCTACACCGGACATCACAAAAATATTCTGAACACACTCCTAAGTCCAAAATCACCTAACGAAGCTATCCAAGCCATAAAATCCGCATTCTGAGGTCGTTCATCAATAAGTCAACTCTCTGTTGACTTTCTCAACTATTAGGCTACCTTGAGAGACTAATTTCCTCAATGCTCACCATGACCACTCTAAACTTGACCCAACCGACCCAACACACATAAATGAAGCTGAACCACATAAAATGAAGCAGAAACGGGGGAATCAGGTCTAAATTTCTTTGAACCACCGGGCGGGTCATTACATCTTCCCCCACTTAAACATACGTTCGTTCTCGAACGTGCCAAGAGTTGTTCTCCAACACTATCAAACTGTTACACATATTACCATGCACATACCCAGGGGTGATCCCACGTCACCCTATCCCATATAGGTCCAATAGCACAATACTGCTGAAATTTCGAAATCCAAATCCTGGCCCACAGCCTTAGAACCAAATTCCCACTTCTGAAATGATACACAAGATCAAAATTTTCATAACTATAAACTGAACAAGCCTGAACATGCTGAATCAAGCTTTATACGCACCCCAGATGAAATCACATAATACACCGCATGACTCAAACACCCATAGCAATAACTCTTTAACCACAATAACTGCTCAGAACAACCCAATACTGGTACACCACCTCTTATCAAGAAATGCCTCGCTCTAACACTTCCATATACTGCCGATGATGAAAGAAGCACGTAGAACTAACAACCATTCATCCGATCAGTCAGACATGTAACTCCCCCTTCCCAAACAGGAATTATAGCATATTTCGAAGCCGACTCCTGATATTTATCCTTCCAACTATGCTGTAGAAAACTCCAAAAATATTTATTCTAGGTCCAATGACCTCCTCTCATCTATCACAACCACCCTGAAAACATGACACCAACCATTCGACACATCGATAAAATTCGAAGCCAAAACCTGTGCAATTTGGGCACTTATCAGCAACTCCCCAATGAAATTAAATTTATATAAAAGATCCACACGAGAGGACTATCCTGCCATTAACAATTACCATCACCATATCATAATAACAGTCTGGCACACACCGTAAAAATAAAAAACACATGAATCTGATACCAAAGGTCATACCCCTACATAACTCCGCTACACTGTGCGATCTCATCCAACCATTGGTCCACTTGGAATATTTCAATACACTTTGCCCAAAAATCAATAACCATTCGAAATTTGACATCAAGTACTCAAAGTGCATTGTCATAACCACAGGGGAAAACTGGACGATACCATGCCACCCGAACCAGAAGGTATATAACCAACATGACTGAATCCCCCAACACCCAATTACTTACCTTACTCAAATCTAGCTATAAAGCCCAATTAGAGCCGTACCATATGTGCATATAACCAATAATCACCATTCCTCGCAACACCGAAGGGTCACTCATAGATCACTACAGAACATGAACAAATCAATCGCAATCGAATGGTACCTTTCTCAATAATAGGAACTCTGAGCCAACAATTCTGACCCGGTTCAGAACACGCACCCATATTAGCCTACCAGTGACCCTAAATTACTTTGATCACCCACAACAGATAGACAACTTACCGAAAAGTTCATAATGACAGAATCATGGTACATACTAACATCCGACTAGCTCAGCTCGCATCTCCATAGTCCATTACCACACAATATGTTGTTTATGAGAACTCTCAGTCTCGAAATCCATGAAACGTACGGATTACCATATATGATCACAACTCCACCGCGCGAATACATAACATATCCCAAATACTCACTCATTCCACGAGGGATACCCCTATCATCCTTCTGTTTACCAAGCAACCTTGAATATCAACAGTCGATCCAACAATAGGGCGTCGTGATACCAATGAAGTACCCTTAACTCAAACACATTGCTCTTTATGAAATATATACCCTCATCAAGTCGCACCAATTAGTGATATTATCTACCTAGTCATCTGAATCTGCCCATGCTGCCTAAGAATTTATGACCTTCCTTCCAGAACCGAACCGTGACCTCACATATGCAAATCTCAACTCTACCCAACATACCGCCCATGCCATGCCAACCTAGAAAATTGCGGGAACTCCATGGTCCCTTCTAAGCCACAAGAAACTATGTGCCCAACTAGACAAGAACTCTCATTAGATCCCATTAAGAAACAAACTCACTACATGCCATAAGAAAATATGCACCATTAACCGCCGTAGAAACCATCAAGAACTATCCGAAATCCCATTTGCACAACACCAAACCATCAGGACTGAACTCTTCTAATCAACCAAACTACGCAGACCACCAAAAATCAAAGAGCATTGCTAAGAGATACCCAAAAAACTCTTCACCTTAGGAATACCCAAAGAACTAATTGTATCCCTTACCATGCCAATCCGACCTACTACCAAGTCGCCCTATTTACCCAGGTTTCTCCTGACTTACCTCCAAATTGATACTTCTTCCTGCCGCAATACCACAAATTTGCAACCCAGACTCACCACACGCGACCCAAGCATATAATCGTACCGTCTAAGGCTCATAATCCGCCGAATAATCTCTCCCAATTATCCCCAAAAGTACCACATTCAAATTACTTACCCTGAAGGGACTTCCTGCGAATCTAAATCCATTACCTTTACCTTCCTGATACCGATATGTAAAATATCACAAGTCTTGACATCCTCTAACGTAAATCTCAATCACACTGACCAATTAGACAGAATCGACCTAACTCGTTGCACACTAACATACTAGGAAATTAATCCACTCACTTGAAACCACGAGCAAATTCATACATTGCACACACTACACCTTTTACAATCTGCACTAAATCATTCAATAGAACCCAGTTACCCAAACAAGTGCACCACAACCTATATCGAAGAAATTTCCATTACTCGTGACATTCCCAGAACCCATACCTGCAGGTCATAACTGATTTACCACTTTACCTTGAACTGAAACCAATACCTCACATAATCATGTAATCAACTTATAAATAGCGAACTCCCCACTTGGCTCAAAGCCAAGGATCAAGACAACCAAGAATATGCCCACACATTAACAATGCCACCATGCTGTGGTGGGATTCAACTAAATCCTCCATAAGCTTATACGACCCCAACCATCTAACATTCAAATCATTTTCCAATCTCGCATCCACCATCGCAATATCCACGCCACTTCCACAAGCGATCTGAACTCTAATTACAACATATATCTTTTACTGGTAGAAGAGAACTCATTACAGAACTACATAGGGACCACACACCCTAGGACAAATCGCAGGAGATACCCCTGCCCTCTTAGCCTCAACTGCTATCTCTCCTTACACTTCTGAAGACCAAAACTATCGCGGAATCACTACACCTTCCTGCATCTGAACACAACCAGCGCCTACCCTCGAGGCATCACAATACACGGTAAAAACCTGACGCTGATGGCAGAACTAACACTGGAGCGGCGGTCATAGAAATCTCGAGCTTCTGGAAGCTCTACCTACACATGACTGACCACATAATACCCTCACTGGACACCACG
Organism: Nicotiana paniculata; assembly: GCA_005239505.1. Taxonomy (NCBI): domain Eukaryota; kingdom Viridiplantae; phylum Streptophyta; class Magnoliopsida; order Solanales; family Solanaceae; genus Nicotiana; species Nicotiana paniculata. The sequence goes on along the minus strand of ML364999.1, from coordinate 16,513 downwards.
TGTCCCAAGAATACAAACCGATCCAAAATTCACCCTCGGAGAATTGTCATAGAGCCTTCTCTCCCTGAATCCTTATAATGACATCCTCAGATACTGAGCATGCAACTCCTGGCTACGCGAATATGGCAGGACGCCATCAATGAATACAATAACAAAGAGTGCTAACACGGCCGGAACACACCGTCAATTAAATACATGAACGTTACTGGGGCAAACGATCTACTCAGAAGACATCACGAGGAACTCATAACCCAATAGAGAAATCTGCTTCACTCCACAACTACACAACATGAGAGGTCTTCCAACATACTCACAACTCAGGCCATATACCAAATCGAGACAGAAATCAAACACTCAATAAATCTTACCACATTTCCAGCCAACCCTTTCGACACATTTCACAGTCTGAACACATCTTACCATCAATTCACACCCACCACATATGCATCTAGTCATCAATTCTCATCAATAAGAATACGAACGGACATACAAGTCCCCAATTACATGTGCCCACACAACAAAAATCTCAGCAATCAAGCCACAGAATGAATCTGGCCTTAATTCCTCCAGACTGGCCCATTACCAACATGCAAAAATCGCATCTCATTCATGGAAGCCACAATCCATCGATGCACAACTAATACCAAGCTCTATCGTACGCGTTCGAGTACATGGAAGGAATTCAAGAGTTACGCTCTTGGCTGAATACAATGGATTCGCACGACAAGAATTTTTTAAAATGTGAGATTTTTCCTAATGGTTCCGCAGCCTCTCGAAGATAAGTACAGACGTCTCCGTACCGATCCGCAAGACTCTACTAAACCTGCTCATGACCGGTGAATCCTATGTAACCCAGCGCTCTGATACCAATCTGTCACGACCCCAAATCTAGGCATGTGTGATGGCGCTTATCATGGAACTAGGCCAGCCAAAAACCAACTCGAATCATAATAAACTTCCTTTTTACATTTTTACTATACTGATTACCCATAAAAGTTTCATTAAACATTCATAAAAAACAGATAAATCTATATTGAACATTTAAATACAACCCCCGAGAACCCAGAGTCACTGGTCATGAGCATCTACATAAATGTACAACTCAACGAAAATAAATTCTATAATATTAAACAGGAGAGGGAGAAGGACTGCGGACGCATGCAACTACCTCGCAAACCTCCAAGAACCTCTGGAACATATAGGCAGCTCACCCTGCCCTAACACCTGAATCTACACACAAGGTGCAGGGAGTAATGTGAGTACGCTAACTCAGTAGTAATGAAAATAAATCAGGTCTGAGCAGCAAGAAACTCATAAAATCATTGTCATCAAATCACAAGAGGCACAACCTCCCTTTCCAACAGTATAACATAGATATGTGAAATCATCTTGTCTTAAAAATCATCTTCAGAAAAATCCTTTAAAGAATGTATATTTTTCAACAACTTTAACCGAAAGGTTTAGTATAAAAATGAAATGAATCATATAGAGGCCCCTCGGGCGAAACATATTTCATAAGCTCAGAGTGAGAGTAGTAATTCATCAGTAGCTCCTCGGGCTAGACATTTTTCATAACTCAGAGTAAAAGTAGTAAAATCATTAGTAGCCCTTCGGGCAAAAAAATATATCATAATTAGCCCCTCGGGCAAAACATGTATCACAATCAGCCCCTCGGGCATGCCTCACAGTCACTCATAATCAGTCACTCAGCACCTCACAGTCACTCATGCCTCCCAATCACTCATCACTCGGCACTCGGCACTCGCACTCAATAGGTACCTGCGCTCACTAGGGGTGTGTACAGACTCCGACTTCGGAGGGGCTCCTTCAGCGCAAGCGCTAAATAAACAAGCCAAATCATGGCATCAATCACTCTCAGGCTCTCGGCCTGTCTCGGCTAACTCAGTCAGACACTCTCAACATGCCACTCGGGCCATAAATAAAACGGGGTTCTCGACCCAATTAGTATTTCATTTCAAGAAATCATAATATCATTAAATATGAGGGTCAATAATTTCACAAGAAAGACTGAGTGAAAAATCATAGTTTCAAAGTAGTGTGAATATCATTAAAATAGCCCCCAAGGGGGTTAAAACAGATAGGCAGTAGGCCCCAAATATGGCTTACAACCGAAATATTACACAATTCCTTAGAACATAATTAACATAAGGTTTTGAGTAAATATGCAACTCATTAGTCGCCGCGGAGAAGACCTAGTCCAATCCAAAAGTTAGTACGCGCCACATACTCATCATCCGATATGTGTGCCATTCTAAAAACAGTAAGAAATACGAAGTCCAGGGTTTCATACCCTCAGGACAAGATTTATAGCCATTACTTACCTCTACCGGGCCAAAACACTAGTTCGCTATGCTTTTGGCCCTCAAATTGGCTCCCGATTGCTCCGAATCTAGCCAAAACCAGTTCAACATAATTAACATATACTCAAGGAACACAACACAATCAAAAATTATCAATTTATACAAGAATCTCAAAATTCGGCCAAACCCGAGCCCTGGGCCCACGTCTCGGAATCCGATAAAAATTACATACAATAACCCTTATCCTCCCACGAGTCCGTACATACCAAGAACATCAAAATCGGACCACAATTGCCCACTAAAATTACCAAAAGAAATTTCCAAATCTTTCCTCCCATTTTTTCCCCAAATTCTCTACTTAATTCCTCGAATTGCATGGTGAAAATCAAGACAAATTCATGAAATTAAACCAAAATTGGTTGAAGAACAATTACCACAGGAATCCCACTGAAAATCTTGTCCAAATACTCCTTCTCCCGAGCTCTCTAATGGAATATTGAGTTATGGTCAAAAACCCCCGATTAGAACTTAAAAACTTTCTGCCCAGCTCATTTTTCTTCATCGCGAACGCATTACTAGGACCGCATTCGCGAAGCACAAACTGGCTCCCTCTTCTCTTAACCCTACGCGAACGCGTCAACAGCATCACGAACGTGATACTTTACCCGACTTGCCCACCGCGAACGCGTACCTATCCACGCGAATGCATAGACCAATACCCCTGGGGTCCCCAACCCCCACTCTTCTTCGCGAATGCGTGCCCTTGAAAGCGAATGCGATGACTACATCACTCAGACCTCCGCATTCGCGTCCTCCACTTTGGGAACACGATGAATAAAATCTTATCTCCCTAAACTAATCTTTGCGAATGCGGTTTCCCACCCGTGATCGCGATGAACAAATCCTCTGCAACAAAAACCAGAAAAAATATGCCAAGTTTAAATCCAAGAATCGACCCGTTAACCATCCGAAATCACACCTGAGATCCTCAGGACCTCAAACAAACCTACCAACACACCCCATAACATCATGCAAACTTAGTCGAGCCTTCGAAACACAAAAAACAACGCGAAAACACCAAAATTACATCAAATTCAAGCCTATGAACTTTGAAACTTCCAAATTTCGCCAACTACGCCGAAACCAACCAAAACACCTCCGACTGACCTAATATTTTGCAGACATATCCTATATGACATTACAAACCTGCTCCAACTTCCGGCATTCCATTCCAACCCCGATAGCATATTTTCCACTGCCGATCGGAAATCGCCAAAAACTAACTTTCTCCAATTCAAGCCTATTCTACACCGGACATCACAAAAATATTTTGAACACACTCCTAAGTGCCAAATAACCTAACGAATCTATCCGAGCTATAAGATCCTCATTCTGAGGTCATTCACCAATAAGTCAACTCTCCGTTGACTTTCTCAACTATTATGCTACTTTTAGAGACTAATTGCCTCAATGCTCACCATGACCACTCTGAACCCGAACCAACCGACCCAACACACATAAATGAAGCTGAACCACATAAAATGAAGCAGAAATAGGGGAATCGAGGCTAAATTCTCGGAACAATCGGCCGGGTCGTTATATATTGTGAGATATTATAATATAGCATGTGAATTGTCCGTGCGGATCCAAATTGATACATAGCACGTTATTTGTCCGTGCGGATCCAGATATGATATGATAGCACGTGAGTTATTTGTGCAGGACGTGAGTTGTCCGTGTAGATTAGCGCTTGGACTGTAGGTGCCCCTCCGGAGTATGAACACCCCTAGTGAGCGCAGGTACCTATTGAGCGTGTGTATTGAGGGATGTGGGATTGAGTGACAGTGCTTGTGAGGTTTCATCTATTTTGTTGTTGTTGAATTTATCTGTTATTTGCCTTGTAATAGTTGGTAATTCGTGAAACTGATCTTTTACTCATGTTCATCCTTAACTGCGAAAATTATTAATCAAATTATTTTTCTTAGCTCGTCACTACTACTCATTTCGTTAGTTATTACTATTACTTGCTACATCAGTTGTACTCATACTACACCCTGTACTTCATGTGCAGATCCAGGTGTGTTTGGGGGCAGCGATTGTTGAGTCCATGTCGACTTATCTTCGGAGATTACAAGGTAGCTACCAGCGTCCACATGACTTTGTTACTCCTTTTATTCCATTTTCTGGTTTTATTGAAAGTAAAAAATTGACGTAATACTTTATGGATTTAGACTCTCATGACTTAGTGACACCCCGATGTTTGGGGCTCATTTTCCGCATTTGTATTTTCAGATTTAAAGTTTAACTTGTTTTCATGGGAATTTCTAATATTAAGAATCTTTACTTAACTCTTATATCTTAAATTGGTAGTATTTTTGGGTAAATATGCTTGCCTAGTATCACGATAGGCGCCATCACGACAGAGTTATATTTGGGTCGTGACATTTGAGATGGCCAGTATTGAGTGGATTACCATCCTTAGGAATTATGGATATCACTATTGCATTAGAATATTTAAGCAGCTTCCCAATTTTAAGAAATTTTAGAATGGTTTCTGTAGTGTCTTTACTAATTATATCCCATGCATCTTTGTAAAAGTCACTCTTATAACCATCAAGCCCTGGGAACTTATTAATATTGATGCTAAAAATAGCTTCTTTGACCTCCCCCCTCCACTAGAAGGCTCTTGCACTAGTATGAGTTTCTCTTAAGTTGTAAGTGTATGTCCATTCTTTAACTAGTTGTCATGTGCTCTTGTCCTTGGACCCTCTCCTAGCAGTGTGTGATAGAACTGCAAAAATATATTTACTATTTTCTCAAGCTCCCTCTGAATCACCAAATGTTCATCTTGAATTTGAGTAACTATGTGCATCAACTCCGTTTGCTTTATAATTGAGAAGAAGTATTTTGTATTGTCTTCCCCAGCTTGATGCATTTGGCCTTACTCCTTTGTAGTAACAAGAATTAAGTGTTGTTGACTTCTTGAATGTTACAAAAGATTCAATTTTTTCCTTTTATAATTTCCTAGTTATGGGGTTCAATTGTAACTTGGCCTGTGCAATACCCAAATTCTCTGTATCAGCTTCAGCCTCAGTGATAATGCCTCTTAACTCTTTGAATGTGGTAGCTTCAGTTTTTTTCTCAACGTCTTCAGTTTCTTTGCCCCTCTTAAAATTGTACACCCTATATTTGTGTACTACATACCTTCTTCTCCACATTCTGAAAGGTTAGATAAGCACTCTAAAAGTTGGCGTACTTAAATTCTTTCCTTCTGATTTATTGATTGAAGTAGTGATAACCAACTGGACAATAATCACTAATCCTCTCTAATAGGAAAGTGCTTAAAAATGATGGCGTATGATTTATAGAGTCTTCGTTCACCAATACCCAGTAAAATTTAGAGAACACTCTGTTGTTTTCTTGTTTGTCCTTCCAAGTGTATTAGCATCCAGAACTTGCCATTTCTATTAACCCACACATTTCTAAAAGTATATCACTTCAGAATAAGTCACGAGGTTGCCTCATACTCTATCTTCTTGTTTTAACATACTATTGAAATCACCTATTACCACCCAAGGAGTAGTACATCATGTTGCAATAATATTCTTATATGTCCACAATTCCTCGTTTCCTCTTTTATGTTATAAGCATAAACAATGGATATTAGAAACAGTATCTGCATTGGTATATACTTAACTCTATATGTACTGGCAGGAGATGAATCCACTGGACACCTACTTCATCAAATTTTGGTTTTCAAGTCACCCATATTCTCCCATGGTAGTGACAATTTAGATTAATAGTATATTGGGATCCTTCAAACATCCTTTTTGCTACCTCATTTATTTCATTTTTCTTTTATCTTAGTCTCCAGCATGCCAATTAGACAAACTTCATACTTATTAAAGAGAAGTTTGACCTTCTTCTATTTATTGAGGCCATTTGGGCCTCTGACATTTTAGCTAAGTATGTTTACCATGGGTAGGAGTTTTCTCCATACTGCCACCCACTTTTCAACCAACTTTTGTTTGGCTAGCTTCATTCAAGTTCTGATTATCCCTTTCCAATATTTTGAAATTGTTATCCTATAAAGGGGCTGGCTTCAATAACTCATAAGGGACGACTTTTCAATCTACACAACTAAGAAAAATTTTGTACAATAACAAAATTAATTGGTTATGCAGCTTGACAAGCCGTCCTTTTTGGGTTGTTGAAGTCAGCCCCTTTGTCGGAAAATATTCCTATCTATGATTTAGTTTACTTTCTTTGGAGTCTCTTAGGGTACCTTTTAGTTCTAATTGATTGTGTCCATTTAATTTTCTCCTTTATATTTTTTTTGTTGCCTCCTCATCCTGAATTGTAGTCTTAACAGGTATGTTTTTCCCGATTGTTCTGCTTTGACCCTTTCCTTGTTTCCCATTCTCTATTGGTCTATTCTGAGACATTTTCTCTACCTCATTACTAATACCCTTACTATTGTTTTCTCTCCTCCCTTTGCTAGTTGGTCACTTCATTTTTTGATTTGCTTTATTATCTTGCAAACATCTTTAGTACGACCATATTTCTGGTAAATAGTACATATGGATGGCTTCCGATAATACATTCACCTTTTGAGTTACTAGTGCTCCCTTTTCATTTCTGAAATAGATTTATTCAAGCAATGCCGCTCTAATTTTAACTTCCACCAAAAGCCATGAAAAATTCAATCACATCTTCTTCTATATGTTTTTGTCAACCATCAATAGTTTCCCAACTAGGCTCCTATTTTCTCTTAGCCCTCTAGCACTCCAATGCTTGAAGTCTAGTCCTAGTAGCCTAATTCAAATAGGAACTGAGTAAAGCTCCTCTCTAGAAAATTCCATGTTTGCACTCCAAGATTTGATAATAAAAGGTTTATCGTCAATGTGATATATTCCTCCCTGTTAGACTTTATTCTTACCAATTTTTATGTCAAATCTGACCAACACTATTCTATTTTTAAACATTGCTATTTTGTTAATTCTAATTTTTCCAATTGCTGAAGAACTGTAAAGGGTGGATGCACACCTAAAATATAGCAAACTACTGTTGTTTTTCAATATTCGATTTAAGAACTTATGTTTTCCATTTCAATCCTGAATCTGTTGAGTTTCCTTAATTATTCGACTTAGATACTCCAGTTTAAAGCCCACATTAGAGATTTTAGTTATTTTAAAATTATCCTAGATGGATGCACTTGTTTCCGTTACCTGATCGTTCACAACATCTCGTTGTTCTACTTCCCCATCCCAGGATTGCTTCCTGTTGTTGTTCGACGTGTGAATTACCTTCATACAATTGAGTAATATGTACTATGCTATTTTCATTCTGCCTGTGAAAGTGGTAGGGTTTTGTTCTACAATTATCGGTTTAGCTATCTAATTTAGTTTCTTAATCCTAGAGAAAACTCTCTGGGTTGCAAACCATTACTGTCGCTTCACTTTGTTTACCATTGATCGGCTTTGTGTTCTTCGCTGCATGTTATAGAAACTATATTATTGCCTAGCTAAAGGTTTGATCCGCGCATGAAGCTCAAAATTTTTTTCACATCGGTGCATGTTATTCTATCGTGCGCCATCCATGGGGTTATGTTGATGATATTATAAATGTGATCACTCTTGTTTAGCATTACTTACCAATGATTTAGTATTTTGTTCAATAGTTTGAGACCATGAGTTACTTCATATGATGTATTATAACTTGCGTATATATTTGGTTTTGATGTTCGCAGAATTCGGGATTGATTTGATAAAACGATTCTCAATTTGGAAGCCTTAAGCTAGAAGAGTTGACCAAGGTTTGATATTTGAGCAAACAACCTTCGAATCGAGTTTTGATGGTTTTAATAAGTTCGTTACTAATTTTAAACTTCGGTGTATGTTTGGATTTGAATTTAGATATTCCTAGATGATTTTGGCTCGATTTGTTAAAAGTTGGTAATTTAAAGAATATGAGAGTTCATAGGTTTGATTGAGAGTTGACTTCGGTGTTATCAGACTTCTATTGCGGTTTAAAAACCTTTGATAGATTTATTTAATTGAGTGGAACTTGTGCTTAATTTTTGGTTGTGATCTGGGATGTTTAAGTGTGATTCAGATGAGTTCAACAAAGATACAATGTTTGGAAGTTAAGAGAATTATTTTGACATTCGATTCTTGAATTTGTTGTTATTTGTGGTGTTTGACGCTTTGGATAAGTTTGGCTATTATATTTGAACTTGTTGGTATGATTGGATGTGGTCCCGTGGAGCTCAGGAGTGTTTTCGATTGATTTCGGATCATTTTCAGGACAAGTTGGCAGTTCTGATTCTTGTTCTTCACATCTGCGAAAGTTTGAACGTAGATGCAATATCGCTTTTCGAGGTTGGTGTCGCTTCTGCAATGTTGCTGTGTTCTAGGGATTTGTCGCTTCTGCGTAACTTGGATCACAGATGCGCATCCGCACCTGTTGAGTTTGTGGACACAGATGCGAGAAGCTGGCTAGGGGAGGATTTCTGCATGTGCGGAGATTGTGGTGCGGATGTGAGAGCGCACTTGTGAGAGAGAGATGCACCTACGGATCTACAGATGTAGCTCAGTTGCCGCATGTACGATATATGATTACAGATTCTCGTAGATGCGAGATTTCTTACCACAGAAGCGGTGTCACATATACGACTATTTTGTCTGCAATTGTTGATTCATTGACAGAGGTTATTTCTTCGAAGGGCTAGACCATTTTATCATATTTTGAGATTGGGAGATCAAATTGGAGCAATATTTGCGGAAATATTCACCCATGTGGTTTGGGTATGTCTTATTCACTCAGATTTGATTATTATTCATGATTCTATATCCGATTTTGAAATTTGATTTATGAGTAGGAGTTTTTGCCTACATTTTAAAAATATTATTTTAGAGTTTTTATCATTCATTTGGATCCGGATTTGAAAAATTATATTTGGACTCGGCCGGATATGGGTCATCAAATTTTAGTATTGGTTTCCGATTTTGTACATGCGGGTGGTGTAATTCTCTTGGTTAACCTTATTAAGAGGGATAACCTCTAGTAATTGACTTGATTTCCATGTGTCTAAGGTATTAGGGTGGTGTATATGCATGGCGTCGAGCGCATATGCACTTACCGAGTTCGTATCATGATCAGAGTGGAATTTAAATATTTTATGCGTTATTTTTACTATATGCTCATTTGATTCCTGACTTGTTTGGCCTATAAGACTACGTTTGCTCTTGTAATCATGTTAGAAATCATGCCTAGGATTATGATTATTTACGACAGTTGGGGAACTTATTCTTGATGTATTGAATTGCGCTTAAATTGTTGGTAGTCACATCGAGACTCCATAAGCACATATCTGTATGATAATTATTAAGTTCTTGTGCATATTGTATTTGTAAATTCTTGGGCATATGCATATATATCAAATTTGGATACTTGATTTGTGGTTGAGATTTTGGCACGTAAGGCAAGGTCGTGCGGTTGAAATACAATTATAGAACAAGACATAATGATCGAATATTGATTTATGAGGGATTTTTATTATGCCCCTCTTTCTGCTTAGATTAGGTACCGTCCCTCTGGAGTTAGGTTATAACCTATGTTACTCTGGGTCTTGTGAGCGTGGTCGATACATGGATTTTGTATCGGGTAGATACATTTATTTTGTATCGAGTTATTGTGATACATGGATTGTGTATCGGGATTGGATCTTGTATCGAAGTACCTAGATCTTGTACCGGTTTGAGCATACATTCATATTCATTATTCATTTTAGAGCATTCATTTAATTACTAACTGTTAAATGCAATGTATACATGCTGGTGAGAGCCTCGAATTCGTTGATTGAAGCATGCCAGCTTTACTTACCATTCTCAAGCAGCGTTATGAGTATATGTTGAACTGGAAAAGCATGCTTTATGTCTTTTGACTACTTTATATATTGATATATGTTGATCATGAGGATATTTACTATTCCAACTTCAGACTTGCTATTATTTATATGTTGTAAGCAGTCAGATGTATCTAGCCTCCCCACTACTTCTTCGAGGTTAGACTTGATACTTACTGAGTAACGACTGTGGTGTACTCATACTATGCTCCTACATATTTTTGTGCAGGTTTTGAGAATAGTATTCTGGTACCCTTTGAGCTGAGTAGGAGTGTGTCATTGGAGAGTTTGTGGTAACCTGCCATACTGTTCGATTGGCAACACATGGAGTCCCTTTCCTTATTTATCTCATGTCTATTTCTTTCTCATAGACAGTTAGGATCATGTATTCAGACTTGTGCTTATTCAGTAGTTGCTCCTATACTTGTGTCACCTAGATCTTGGGGGTTGTATAGTTTTGCTCATGTTTAGACCATGTTATACTTGTTTCATATATTTTACTAGTTTGAGATTATTCCTGATTTCATTATTATATAACTCTATTAATTAAGAAATTATTTTGTTGATTTTGAGTTGGCTTGCTTAGCAAGTATGGTTAGGCGCCATTATGGCCCGTTGTGGGATTTTGGGTCGTAACAAGTTAGTATAAGAGTTCTAGGTTCATACAGGTCACACAAATCACGAGCAGGTCTAGTAGAGTTTTGTGAATCGATACATAGATGTTTGTACTTATCTTTGAGAGGCTACGGGGGTATTAGGAAATTCCATTTCCTGACTCCTTATCGTGTGTTGATCACTCATTATCAGTTGTGATCCAAGGATATATGGTGATGTTCAACATGTGGTATGGGATGTTCTTTATCTCCTGTGTGGAGGGCTGATTACTATCGTTGCTTTATGGAGGGGTTTTCTTCTATAGCCGCCCCAGTGTTGGTGTTGCCCATGGATTCGGGTGCCTTACACAGTATATTATTATGTTTCATGTGTTGTATTTGGCGCAATGTTTCTACAAAGTAGTAAGGTGATTTCTTATGTGTCTTGGTAGTTGAAGCTCTTGAAGGGATATACCTAGTTCATGATTTGGAGTTTGGCATTTGTTCTGACGGAGGAAAGTCATTTGGCTATGAAAGTTATATCCTTGATATATAGAATTATGAGATTGAACATTACTGAGCATAGTAGAGTTCTTGCTTGTGTGGTTGCGCGGTTGTCTTTATTCGAGTGCATCAGAGCTCGTTAGTGTGATGATCCATGATTTCTTGTCCTTAGGGATACGATCTGCGGGTCGGTACTAAGGAGGTGGACCTTAGTGAGACGGTGTGTTTGTGACTTCAGGGTTGGATTTATGTCTCCAGTATTGATGGTTCGGAAGAGATGATCATTGAGGAGGTTTATAATTTTTAGTATTTTGTTCATAAATATGGTGCAGAGACGTATCAAGATTTGAGGCAGCATCATAGGTATCGAGGATGAAGAAGGACATTAGTAAGCATGATTTGGTGCATCTCATTATGAGCAAATTGAGGATGAACAATAGGGGCCGAGTGGTTTACTTTAGAAGGTGACTATATTTTTATGGAAGTGGGGATGTATCATTATGGATTTTGCGGTAGGGTAACCACATGCTTTGAGGAAGGTGGTTGTAATGACTCGATCGGTTATTTTGTATATTCGATCCCCGTTGCCTTATCTGATGTTTCATGTATGTTTCTTTCTTATTTTGTGACTTGCGGGAATGGTTGGTTTGGTTTAGGAAAAGTTTTTGATGCTTCACGTATCGAAATCACAACAATCATGGAGATCCCACAACCCTAGAATACACAAACTATAAAATTAAAGAAAAGAAAAGGGATAGAAAACTTGTGTTGTAGACATCTCCGGCTTCTAGCCATCTTTTAGCACTCAAAATATTCTTCTCCCTTTAAAATATGACTAACCCCTCNCTAACCCCCCCCCCCCCCCGGTCAAAATATAAGTGTAATAGGTATTTAAAGAGGTTACAAAATAAACCAAGTCCTAAACTACTTGGAAAAAACAAAACTCGGATGTGGCTAGTTGTGGTGCATGCTTCGCATTCATTATCACATGCATTCAAAATTGCAATCTGCTTGGACCTTGTTGTGGATCTTGCATCACAAGAAACATGTCGTGTTATGGCCTTGGATTGCAAACTCTATCGCGAGCAACCCCTTTCTTTGCGCACATCGCCTTTTTATTGAGGTGTTCTTCAGCTGCTAGTCTCTTTTCAACATATAGAAACTTCATCAGTTCTTGCTCTAATCGCTCCTTTTTTTCTTTGTTTGCACTTGAATATTTCCTACAATCATAAAACATATTAAGTACGCACAAACCACAATCTATAACATCAAAGAACGATTAAAGTACTAAAAATGCGAGGAAATATTAATGGAAATAGGCGATTCTCGCCTAACACCATTGACTTTGTGCAATTATTTAAAGATTTCCATACAAAATGATTTGCAGAAGTGTAGTATGAGTACACCTCTATCGGTACATAGTAAGGATCACGTAAATCCTCGAAGAAGTAGTGGTGAGGTTAGATGCTTTTGAATACTTAGCACACATATATAATAACACAATAAGAACTGAAATAATGAATAATATCATGAATATCAAGAACCACAGCTATCAGCAGTTGAAAGGTACTAGGCATGCTTTTCTAGTACAAAAATAACCTTATCACTTCTCTGATATAATAATGAAAGATGACTTGCTCAAATATCAGGGTCGAGATTCCCAATTAGCATAAAAGGACATCAAGTAACAATTTAAAATGAGATAAATACATCACAAATCAGTAATAAGAATGCATTCACAATCGGTACAAGATCTATGTATCTCGATACACAATCCATGTATCACATAATACAAATTCATATATCAACTTGGTACAAAATTCATGTACCGACCATGCTCACAGGGCCCAAAGTAACATGGGTAATCACCTGACTCTGGAGGGACGATACCAAATCCATGCGCAAAGAGGGGCATAAATAATCTATCATAAATCAATATCTGATCATTATGTCCAATGTGCCATAACTATATCTCATCCGCATACTTTACCTTTCGTGGCAAAGTTCTCAGTCCAAATCAAGTATCCTTATTCAAAATAAATGCATATGCTCAAGGATTTTGGATAAAAGGTGCACAAGGACTTGATAAAAATCATATGGATATGTATGTGACTATGGTCAATTTAAGCAATTCAACATATCAACGATAAGTTCCCATGCCTTCGTAAATAACAATAATCCTAGGCATGATTTCTAACATGAGTAACATAGCAACGCAGCTACATATGTCAAATAAATCATACATCAAAATGAGCACATAGCCGAAACAAGTCATACAATATCTCAATCTACCCCGGTCATGATATAAACTTGGTACGTGCATATACGCTCGCCACCATGTATATACACCACCCCCAATACCTTAAACACATAGAAGTTAATTCCAATCCTAGGGGTTTCCCTATTAACCAGGTTAACCAAGAGACTTACCTCCACCTGGTAGCAACTAATCTCTCAAAATCACCTTTCGTCTAAAATTGATCTCTGAACGAGCCGAATTTAGCCAAATACAACTCAATATATCCAACAATGCCATTGTAATCAATCTCAAACAGGTTGGTCCTAGAAAAGCTTCCCCATTGGGCTAGGATATCTTACAGACACATAGGGTAAGTTCCACTTCATAGATCTACTCCGAAGTTCTCGAGACCCTGTTTCTTATTATATTTTTGTCTTATTGTACTCAGACAGCTTGACATGTATACATGCTTGATCTCAATTGACTGTTGCTCGTGTACTTGTGCAACCTAGTTTTGTGGGCATATTGTATTGGTCGTGTTTAGGCCTTGCTTGTGGTTGTTATTAGATATTATCACTATTTTGAGACTACTTCTATATTTTATTGTTATGTATCTTTGTTGAATAATTAAAATGGGCTTTATTTGTTATCTTCGGGTTGGCCTTCTTAGAAAGTTCGTCTAGGCGCCATCACGGCCTCGAGGCGGGATTTTGGATCGTGACAGTGGTACAATTTGGGTCATTGTGGACAAATGATGAAGTTTGTTCATTTCATGTGGTGATGACTACTTACGTTTTTGGGGTTTTCGGATTCGATAATAATGATTTTCTTGAGCTACAAAAGGGAATGTGAATGATTGATTCTCATCGTGGTGTATTATACGATCTTGAGTTTTTGATGAGCTAAGGGATCTCGCGGTTGTTCATTGGTGGAATGAAACATATTCTTGTGGCCTATGTACAAATGTAGACTTGGGAGAATAAATTGATTACATAGTAGTGGCGCTCATGGAAAGAATTGAGGTTACTTAGGTGGGTAATCTCCTGTGAGAAGATTTGAAGTGGTACAATTTTTATTAGGTTGCTGCAAAGTGTTTTACGTTCGATCCAGTGGGATGTATGTACTATGATGTAAGTCTAGATCTCTTGAGGAAGATGAAATGACTGTCGCAAGGTTGAGATGCATTTGGACCGATGATTTGGGATGTGTTATAGTTACTGCAACATGGGCTTATGGGAAAGTCAAATGAGTAACAGCATGAGGTAATTAAAGAGGAACGATTACTGTGAGTTCTTAGGTTATGTGATTGTTTCTTAAAGAAAAGTGGGAGAGCTTATCATCGACGTTTGGATCACATGGTCATGTGTTGTTGCATTTTTGGACTTCAGTGCACTTGTGGATCTGTTATAACTTGAGGAGGATGACTTAGAGATTGATCCGGGTAAGGAATTTTCTAGCGGCATATTATATTTCAATTGGTTGTTATGTGAAGGTTATGGAATGACTCAGGCTGGACAGTCCTTTGCGGATGTAGTGTGTAACGGAAAAAGATTCGCTCGATTGTTCTTTTGGACTATTTATATATTGGTGGAGCAATGATTGTTCCGCATGTTTAAGTATGTACTTAGGGCTAGGACTGACTGGGTGACTCTCGAGGATGAATCTAGTGGGTTCAAGATTCAATGTGAAGTATCTAAAGCTTTCTGAATTTGTATGTGACAGGAGATTTGATATTTGTGTTGGTTCATGAACAATACTTGAAGTATTTTTTAAACATTATCGCTTCTGCGAGGTAGTTTTTGGGAGATGGAAGAAACATATTCATATTTATAGAAGATCTCTTTAGAGCAGGTATTTCAGTATGAGGTACTATTGGGTGTATAAGAGTGGATAGTGGCTTACGAGTCTTAGGACGACAAGATTTTGTGTTGGGATCACTTGGGATTAGTTTTGATTGAGGTCTATAGTGTATTGAGGAAAAGAAAAGTGTTCCCATGAAGGTGGGTCTTGAATATGTATGAGTGATGTATAAGTCATTTAAGTAGGGGGGGATAGATATCAGGTATAAAGATTTTATATTCTCAAGGTTTAGCGATTTGATCTTTGTGGAGGTGGATTATTTTGTTGGTTACACATGGTGAAAATGTATTATGGGTTAGGCAAATGATTTTATGTGTCATGGATGAGATCACTCTGGAATTTGGGAGGTTATTTACCTATTTTGGGATGATTTGAATCAGTTTGGGGATCTATTGGTAGGCCTAATGAGAATGAGTATTCTATACTAGATCCAACTTACTTACTCAGTCGTGCTAATCATTTTTATAGTGTGTGATGCTATTTGTATTCCATGGTTATGTTTATGCACGATATGTGTTGGTTGTTGATACACATGTGTTCGGTGAGTATGAGTATGAGTATTTTGGCTCAATGACCATTGCCGTGTGGAGCGGTACGACGATTGGATCGGGTTACACACCGCTGCAAAGTTATGTTTGGATATGATTTTTGGTGTTTACTCCGTGTTTTTGTTTCTACCTGGTGGGATATATTCTATGAAATTCGCTTTTGTGATTGTATTTGTCATGCTTGTTGGAAAGTTCTCTCATTTGGTTCTTGTTTTGTTATTGAATATATATGAGTTGTTGCTTGTTTGGTGCACAGATTGTGTAGTACGAAGTTCTAGGTGGCTTTTGGTGTGGTCTGTCAGTCGGGCAGTTTATAATGGTTGAGATAAGTTATTGGTTCTGGAACTTGCGCAATCAGATTTGGATAAGGTGTGTTTGGAAGAAGAAGTCAATAATCAACTTAGAATTTGGCAATGGTTTGTGTCGAGTGAGAGGACCCCATGACTTGTTAATGTGGTAGGTAGGGGTGGCTAACGGGTCGGGCCCGGGCCAAACGGGCTAAGCGGGCCGGGCTAAGCGGGCCCGGGCTATGCGGGCCTGGG
>ML364991.1:0-107644 GCA_005239505.1 Nicotiana paniculata | reverse complement strand
ATTAATTGATTTATTGGGATTTTTATAGGACGATACGACGAGTAAAAATCACATGCTCACACAAGACAGGGGGATCTCCTGGAATACCGTTTCGTAGTCCCAAAGTAAATATACAGTACAGGGGGATCTCCCGGAATATCATTCCGTAGTCCCAAAGTAAATATGCAACATAACGACAAGATTCAATTTTCATAGCACGGAGTCTCACAATTTATCCTAAGTGTAAACTAAGGAAAAGCGTGTAAAACAACTAAGCATGTTGCATATGGTTCACGTAAATAGTTAAGGCAAATAGGCATGCTTTCTTAGTCTACATAATGCTACACAAGCTAATAAGTTCAAATAAGATGAAAGATAGTTTTGATTTTTTGTGAAAATCAGGTTTTACAACAAACAGCCCGTGTACGTACTCGTCACCTCACGTATATGGCACTCAAGTAACAACAACAGTATCAATCCTACGGGGAGATTCCCCCACACAAGGTTAGGCAAACCACTTATCTCGAACCAAGCTCAAATCAATCTGAAATCACGCTCTTGCCACTAGTATCCGACTCCAAATGGACCAAATCTAATCAAAACCAGTTATATAACATAAATACAACTACAAGGAACTAGTCAAACGAACGGAATCAAAGTTAAAGCATGGAATTGGAAGAATCGCTCAAAAGCCTCACCGGGACCACGTCTCGGAATCGAGTAAAAGTTACCAAATAAGGACCCCCATTCACTCACGAATTCACTCGTACAAACATCATCTGAATCCGATGCCTAAATCCCACTCAAATCTCAGATTTTTCATTGGGGAACTTTTCCCCCAATTTCCCAACTTCCTCACTCAAATTCATTAATTTAATGAAGAAAATAACTATGGATTAATGAAATATGATCAAAATAGGATTAGGAATCATTATCCAATTTTTTCCTCTTCAAAACCCTCAAAATTTCGCCTTCATCCGAGCTCGCAATCGAATTTTGAGGTTTGAATTTCAAACCCTAGAATCTGCCCCTTTTCTGCCCAGCGATTAACGCTTATGCGATGGGACAATCGCATCTGCGGTACCGCACCTGCGGAAAATCAAGGCAGGTGCGGACTTCACTTAAGTCCCCAAGGCCCGCATCTGCGAATACGTGGCCGCACCTGCGTGTGCTCACTTGCAGACAATGGTTCGCTTCTGCAGTCCCAGACGGCTCCTGCGGTTCCTCTCCTAGCACATGCGGGCATTGCAGATGCGGAACTCCCCTCGCACCTGTGATCCTAGACCTCTTTCCCATTTCCGTTTCTTCGGTTCCACAGCCGCTTCTGCGGCTCCACCCATGCAGCCCAAAGTGCGCAGGTGCGGATACACCAGATACAGCAGCATCAGTAATCTCACCTAAGTCCATTTCAACCCGTTAAGCACTTGAAACTCACCCGAGGCGCCCAGGACCTCAACCAACCAATCCTAAAACCCCATACGAACTTAGTCAAGTCTTTAAATCACATCGAACAACACCAAAAACACGAATTATGCACGTATTCAAGCCTAATGAACTTTGAAATTTTCAAATCTACAAACGGCGTCGAAATATATCAAATCTCGTCCGGATGACCTCACATTTTACATACAAGTCAAAAATGATACTACGAACCTACTCCCACTTCCGAAATTCCATTTCGGGTTCGATATCAAAATTTCCACTGCCGACCAAAATCGCCAAAATTCCAACTTTCGCCAATTCAATCCTAAATCTACTACATACCTCCAAATCACATTCCGGACACGCTCCTAAGTCCAAAATCACCTAACGGAGCTAACGGAACAATTAAAATTCAAATATGAGTTCGTTACAAACAAGTCGACATCCGCTCGGCTTTTCCAACTTAAGCTCCCCAAATAAAAGACTAAGTGTCTCAATTCATTTCAAAAACCAACACAAACAACCCAAAATAGCAGAATAAGGTACGGGGAAAGCAGTTAGTAGGGGATCGGGGCTCTAACTCTCAAAACGACCGGCTGGATCGTTACACTTGGTGTATAGCAGAACATGTGGAGGAGATTATGCAGCTATGGGATGGATGCAGTTATGTGAGGTCACACATTTTTAGAGAAGGGAATAAATTGGCTGACCATCTTGCATTAGATTCCGGAGATATTGAATGCCAAGAATTTTGGCAACTGGATATTCAAGGAAGGAGGATAGTCAATGAAGACATGTTACAATTTGCATACTTGAGGGTAATGGTTTCCAAGTATTAAGGAGTGAGGAGCTAAGGAAGTGCAGGGGACAGAAGAGTTCATTGGATCAGCATGTTCAAATCCTTTGGGAGGAGAATATGTTGATTATTTATTTCACTAACTTTGTTTCTGTTTTGCAGGAAATGTTACTGGTCTCATGCCTTATTTCTACGTATTCAATGGGTGATATTAGCACCTAGTGCTCATTCCCTTGAAGGAGTAGATATGATAAGCATAAGCATGAATTTGGAGGGATCACAGAGGTGGTTCATGTGCAGTAAAGGGAGAAAATTCTGTCATGAATCATAGGCCATTAATCCACAAAGAAGTTACAGGTACTATAGGGATTCAAGGTAGAGTTCAACATGAGCCATACACCAGATCTGCACCAAGCTGGGAATACAAGAGTATGCTGCCCAGAAATATGCAGCAGGTGGCTTTGAATAAAGGGACCAAAGGGAGTGTTATGGATCATCTCAATGCAGTCCAGTTCATCAACATCACATACAGGGAGCCCGGAAAAATGACACAGGAATTCCCACACATACAGCACTGCAGAGGAAATTGAGTATGCTGGAGATCAAACACACAATCACCATGTTCAAATCCTTAGAACGAAGAGCATGGTGATCAGTTTTTTCAATAACTTTGTGTTCTTTTTTGCAGGAAACGTTATTGTGTTCATGCCCTATCCTTTGAACAACTCCCAATTGGTGGTATTAGTACTAAGTACTCATTCCACTAGGAGGGAAGCAAGGATATGCACAAGCATGGCATTGAATATTCTAAAGAAAATGCTAAGTGATTACGACATACTAAGGGAATTGTGGCGTGGCAATCTTCATGTCCATTGTTCCAATAAGTCAAGGAACGTAATCAACCTAGCAAACAACAATAAAATACAAGCTGATATGGGCAGAAACAAAGGAAAATATTCAACACTGCCCAGTTTTTTGTGGTCGAGGCAGTGTGGTTTGAGTCAATGCACATGTCATATCAGTTGGATATCAAGGAGCTGCTATACATCAACATCATCACTGATAGTCAAGGAAGATGGATTAGGAGAGAATATTCACATAAAGGCATCAATTATGAGGAAATTATGGACACAAGTTACCATAGGCACAACAGTGCCCAGAGATTTGTGGGCGAAACATTAGTATTCAAAAGGCTCTTTGGGTTTCAAGAGAAGGACAACCAGGAAAAGATCAACAACATTGTTACCTATGACACACGAGGAAGGCATGCTAGCAACAGATTCACACGCAATGGCAAGATTAATGAACAAAAACTGGGTGCAAAAGGGCACTGTCACTATGAAACTCACGACTAAGTCTGGAAAATGCAGGATTTGGCCTCAATTTCTTATATTTCAACTGTATGCATGTACTCAACACATGAGAATGCACTGTTTCATGCAAAACACAGAATCACCTCAAGCCTGGAAATCATCAAGAATATGAGCCAACATGGAAAAATCAGAATTTTTATAAATTGTGGTCATTTTTGTAATATGATACGTTATTGCGTTAGCCACTTTTTAGTACATTTTATGATATCAATTTTGAGCTTATTACTGAAGATTGATAATAGGGAGCATGTAATATCATTAGGCAGGCAGCTACATTTCTTAGACTCATTGACATTATATTTTATTTTATTTTATATATATAAAAACTAGCCCTAGGAACCTCGCCTAGTGGATTTGCTAAAAAAATCCATATTGATTAAATTTAAATAGCTTATTAAATGTTCGCATAATCCAAATTAATTAATGATTTCTCAAATAAAAGAAATAGTCGTAATTAATTAACAATTATTTAAACTATTTCAACATATAAAAATTAAAGAATTGAAATAGAATATAAAAATTAAGGCATTTAATTTAAAGAGCATAATTGTTTAACACAAAGTAAAATGAATTCAAATATTCAGGATCTACAATAACAATTATGCAAAAAAAGAGGACTAATCTACAACAACAATTTAATAATTTAATGGGTGAAAATGATAATAGATTTCAGTTAAGCTTAATTCCATGAAAGTCAAAAGATATTAAAAAGGTTAGGAGTAAGAATATTGTCAAAAGTAGTCAACTAGCACTAAGAGTTTTAATAGATTCTTCATACTTTCTCCTCTTAAAATTAGTACCCTTCCCAATACAATCAAATGAGATGAATTGTTATATATGTAACAACTCTACAAATTAGTTAGCAAAATTATTTAGTAAAATTATCCCTAACTTGGTAATGTTATCCCTAAATTAGTATGTAATTTACTAACATATAAATTTAACATATAAATTTAATTTAGCAATATATAACTCTAAATTATCAACATATAACTTTAACATATAAGTTTAATATATAACCCTAAATTATCAACATATAACTCTAAATTACCAATATATAACTTTAATTTATCTACTAACAATAATCATAGATTTACTTTAGTTAACACCAATCAATTTTTAGTGTATTTTAAACAAAATTAGTGTATTTTAAAAACAAAAATAACAAAGGAGGCAGGAGGGTGAGGGAAACTTACGTGGCAGTGGAGGGTCGTCGACGAAGCTATCAGCGGGACATTCAAAGAAGCTATGCACCTTCACTGAATGTTAATGAAAGAAAGCCCTTTCATCCTAATCTCATCTACTGAAAAGGGGGTCGGGCGTAGCACGTTCTTTTTTGGGACACATAGGCTATTACAGACGCATCAAAAAAGACTTTTCGAAGCGCGGAATCCCAGAATGGAATCATTGCAGAAGAAAGGTATAACGCTTGGGAACCGGAACAGGATTAAGCCTTTAAGCATGCAGATGAGTGTTTGCTGTCAGCCCCAATCCTTCGGTTTCCGGATTGGAATAAGGAGTTCCATGTTCATACTGACGCATCACTCTATCGAAGCTGCTTGTGATGGCAGTGGAGGGTTGGGTAGGGGGAGGGAGAGGGGAGGTTTGAGTGTGAGAGAGAAAAGAGAGAAGGAAGAAAATAGGGAAAGAAAAAAGAAAGGGGTCGGGGGGTTTCAATAAAACATTCCAACTGATTAGGTCGGAAATTAGGTCAAATGGTCAATCCTTGTTTTAATACAATATTCCGACCGAATCGCTCACAATTTTTAAATTTTTTAATTTTTTTCGACTGAATCGGTCGCTAACTGTTATGCAGTATTTTTTGCCAAAATTTACGACAGATATAAACGGAATATCAGTCGTATTTATTATTAAAAATTCAAAAATATATTTTTATGCAATTTTCGACCGATTCTGTCGGAAATTTTCGACTTCTTTTTTCGGTCGAAAATTGGCCCTTTTTAATAGTATTTATTTTGATCGTTACTTAAATTTTATTGTATTGTATTGTTAAATCCGTCGTTACGTAATGACGAAATGTGCCACTTTATGTAACGATCAATTTGGGCGGTCGCATCATTACCTTGTCTTTTTCTCAATCTCACCCTTCATTATTATTAAAAAAATTTATTTTATCATTTACCCTACATTTTTATATACCGTATCATATATAATTTTTCTTTATAATATTGTATCATGACCCAAGATCCACTAGTCATGATAGAACATGACCCAACCAACTAGGTAGCCAACAAATATCTATCCAATTCCATTAATTTTAACAAGGCAACTAAAAAGAAGTAATTATCAATCTTATACATTTCCCAAGGAGTGGTAGTACAAATCATGAACTTCTAAGAATAGAGTTTACAAAGCGAAAATGAAATAAATACATAGTTTATTTTAAAAGTACATAACTAGAACTTTATAATCTAAGGCTATCCCGAAAATCAGAGGCAGATGCAACAGGGACGCGGGTACATCTTCAAATCCAGCAACCATCGAACACAGCAACAATAACAACCAACATCTGCATGCAATGTGCAGAAGCGTAGTATCAATACAATCGACCCCATGTACTTAGTAAGTAACAAACCTAACCTTAGGTTGAAAGCGGTGACGAGCTGGAACATAGGTCGGTCCAATACCAATAATCAATAGCAGTTCATAACAATGTAAAGCATATAAATAAGAAGGTAACTCAGAGATAGAAATGCTCAGCTTTTTCATAATTTTCCGAAAATAGTTCCACTTTTCAAGAATATCAGTGAAAAATCAAATCCTTTATCGAAATCGTCGTAACATATGAGATAGTTTGAAAACTATCATTTTTCTCAAAGATCATTTTAAGTAAGAAGTTTCGTTTTCTTTCCAAATAACAAGTGCAAAAACACCTCTGTATGCCCACATATAATTGTGTGCAAAAAGTCATGAATGATGTGATACCGTACAACATGAGAAAAAATACATCTCTATGCATGTATGTCATGTGTGCATGACAATGCCATGTATCTCAGAGATGAATCATGTACTCACACTCTTAGAGTACTCTATCTCACTGTCTCACGCTTTCCACTCTTCATGCTCAACAACTCGGTAATGTATATGGCCTAGGGAAATCCATCTCGGAATATGTACAACACTAACTATAAGTCATCCAGTATCAAGGAAAACGGGAAACCCAACCCTGTGAAAAAATCCATCTCCTGATATCAAGTGCTTCGGAAAAATCCATGTCCAGGGAAATTCATCCCTCTATAATATCATTCGCACTCACTGGGGTGTGTACCGACTCCGGAGGGGATCCTACAGTCCAAGAACTATCATAAGCCAAATCCATGCATAAATCAATATAACATGCTGCGGCATGCATCCCGATCCCATAACTGTCACTCATAATCAGGCTATCAGCCTCACTCAGTCATCAATCTCATCAGTCTCACTCACAGGCTCACAATGTCATGAAATTAGCCCGACAACAATGATATGATGTATCAATAAATGACAACTGACACTGAGATATGATATGAATGCATGAATATGACTTGAGTGCGAAATATCAATGAAATCAGTGAGATGACAGCGAGAAACGACCACTATGGATCCAAACAATATCAGCATACAGTCTAAACATGATATTTAGCATGATTGACAGTTCAGTTACTTTTTCACATGGTGAAAACACAGATATCAACAAAATAGGGTCACTATACAGTGTCATGGGAACAACAGAGTCCCCATTCACAGGGTGCATGCCCACACGACTATCACCTAGCATGTGCGTCACCTCACCATCAATCACATAACACGTATTACAGGATTTCATACCCTCAGCACTAAGTTTAGAAGAGTTACTTACCTCGAACAAGCTAAATTCCACTACCGAGCAAGCCAAGTGTTGCTCCAAGAATGCCATCACGTGTGTAGCGACCTCTGAACGGCTAAGAACTATCCAAAATCAACTCAAAAATATCAGATAAAACCCAAAAGAAACAATTACAAATGATAAGGATTGAATCCTAAGTCAAATCCCAAATCCGACCAAAAATCACACCCGAGGCCCGGACTTTGGAACCCGGAAAAACTCACAAAATTCGACAACCCATTCAATTACGAGTCCAACCATACTAGTTTCACTCAAATCCGACTCCGAATCGGTGTTCAAATCCCAAAAATTTATTTCTATGAAACTTCTATAATTTTCCATAAATTTCCATATGAAAACAATAATTGGATGATATATTCATATATATTAACCAAATCTGAGTTAGAATCACTTATCGCGATGAATTTCTTGAAAACCCCACAAACAATCGCCACAAACCGAGCTCCCAAGGTCCAAAATGTGAAATAATACCCTAAACTCATTTATATAGTACCTCTGAACTCCTAGTATGCGGTTCGCACAATTCCAAGTGTGGCCACATATTCCAGCTCCTGCGATCGCACAAAAATTGTGCGGTCGCACCTTTTGGTGACTGCACTGCCATGCCTTAGTATTTTGGCCATAACTTTTGCTAAATATGTCTAAATGATGACTTCTTTACCTTTTTGCAAACTATACACAAAGAGCTACAACGTTTTGTTTTTGAATCATCTCAAAATTCTTTGTAGATCAAAAGATATAATCTTCTGAAGTCGGACCGTGGAATCTGCAGAATCTCCCTGGAGTGCAGTCACAGCAAAATTATACGGTCTGCCTTCTCCTCTGTGGTCCGCACTTTCAAAGCACCAGAAAAATAACAGAGTGCCGGAAATGCCCGGACTCGCTCAAAACTCACCTCGAAAAACACTCGAGGCTTCCGGAACCTCAACCAAAGGTACCATCAAGTCCTAAAATACCATAGAAACTCAATCGAGCCCTCAAATCACATCAAACAATAACAAAAACATGAATCGCACACCAATTCAAGCTTAATGAACTTGAAACCTCAAACTTCTACAACTGATGCCAAAATCTATCAAATCACGCCCGAATGACCTCAAATTTTACACACACGTCACAAATGACACCACAAACCTACTCCAACTTCTGGAAATCCATTCTAGCCCCTCTATCAAATTTTCCATTGCCGACCAAAATCGCCAAATTTCCAACTTTCGCCAATTCAAGCCTAATTCCACTACGAACCTCCAAATCACATTCCGGACGCGCTCCTAAGTTCAAAATCACCTAACGGAGCTAACGGAATCATAAAATTCAAATCCGAGGTCAAATACCAAAAAGTCAAACTTGGTCAAACCTTTCAAATTTTAAAATTTTTAGCTCAGAATCATTCTTCCAAATCAATTCTGAATAACCTGAAAATCAAAACTGACGATTCACATAAGTCATAATGCATCATACGGAGCTACTCATGCCCGAGAACTAGCGAGCGAAGTACAAATGCTCAAAACGACCGGTCAAGTCGTTACATCCTCCCCCACTTAAACATACGTTCGTCCTCGAACGTGCCCAGAGTTGTCCCAAGAGCCATCAAATCGTCGTGTAACCTTACCATGCAATACCCGGGGGTGATCCCACGTCATCCTATCCCATATGTGTCTGATAACACAATATAACTGAAATTCCTTCATCCAGCCTAGCCCATAAGCCTTAGAATCCAATTTTTACATCCGATATTTTCTATAAGATCAAAATTTCAAACCTACACACTGCATAAGTCTGAACAAGCTGTATCAAGCCATAGTCATAACCCAAGATGAAATCACAAGATATACCACATAACTCAAACACTCAGCGATAATTTCTAATCACAGTTGCTGCTCAAACAACCCAATGTCGGTAATAAACCTCTTATCAAACAAAGCCTCATTCTAACACCTTCATACACTGCAACAACGAAAGAAACACGCAGAAACTCATAACAATTTGTTAGATCAACAAGTTGTGGAACTCCCTCCCCTTCGACAAGAACTATAGCCAATTTCTAGGCCAACCTTCGATATTATCATTCCAACCCTGCTGTAACCAAATTGGTACACCCATTCTAGATCCAATGAACCCATATCATCCAACATGACCACTCTAGTGACATGACACATCAATACAATCTAAAGCCACAACCGTGCACCAACAAGCAACAATACAAATGTACTCAAACATGGAAAATGATTCAAACAAGAGAACCCTTCCACAAGCTCAACGGGTGCCACCACAATGCAACGCTAGGAACCCATCACACACCGCAGAACCAAAACACATGAATCTAACACAAAGAATCGTGCCTCAGTATAACTCTGCTACAATATGTGACCTCATCCAAACACTGGTCCATGGAATATACCTCAAGCCACCTTTCTCATAATTAATAACCACGCGCGACTCGACATCAAGTTCCCAAAGTACACTACCATAACCACGAAGAAGCAAATGACGCAATGGCACACCAGCCCGAAAGAACATAACTAGTGTGCAATCAATCATGCAACACCCAAATACTTATCTCGCTCAAATTCCGTTATAAAGCCCTAATAGAACCGCACCATATGTGCATATAACCAACAAATCGCAACTCCCCGTAGCCTAGGGGAGTAACTCATAGATCATTTCAGAATACAAATAAGCTCAAGAACAACCAAATGGAACACCCCTCAGCAATAGCAGTATGGAGCTAATCAATCCGACTCGGTGTAGAATACACATCCTAATTGGGCCTACCAATGGACCCCTAAATCAGCTCTAGACCCACAAATAGATAAATAATCCTCCTAAAGTCCACAATTACTGAATCATAACACATACTATCATCTGGCTAGCTTCGACCACACTTCATAGTCCACAACCATGCAACAATCTGCTCCTGAGAACTCCCAGTCTCCAAATCCATATAACACATGAATCACCATAGTTGAACCCAACTCGACTGCCTGAATGTCTAACACATCTCTCATACACGATCATCCCACGAGGAATACTTCTCTAATTCTTATGTGCCACATAGCAATATCTGAAAATCAGCAGTCGATCAACCAGGAGAGTGCCGCAATACCGATGAAGTAATAGCATTCATCTAATAATCTGAAATCGTCTATGCTGCCTAAGAATTCAGGACCTTCCTTTCTAATCAAATAGTGACCTTGCACATGCAAATCTCAATCTTACACAACACACCACACCTATTATGCCATCATATAAAAAATACAAAAATTTCAAAAATCTATTCTGAGTCGCAAGCAAACTACATAGTCAATTAGCTAAGAATCTTACATTTGATCCCACCCAGGAGAAAATCAAAATATACAACATGTTCCACACACCAGTAGGAAATACACATCTCAAACTGTGGTAGAAACCATCGAGAACTCTCCGAAAGCCTTTTGCACATAACCAAACCATCAGAACTGAATCTCTCTAACTCAACCAAGACACGCAGGCCACCAAAACCCAAGAGTACCGCCACAAAACGCTTGTAGAAACTCATTACCTCATAAGTACCCAAAGAACTGATCATATCCATTACGGTGTTGATCCAATTTACTACCAAGCTGTCATATTTTCTCCGAGTTCCTTCTGAATTGTGTTCAAAGTGATACTTCTCCTTATTAGAACACCACGATCCTTAACCAAAACTCACCCTACGAACTCTAGTATAGAGCCACACCTGCCTATGGATCATAATCCGTTGAATGCTCTCTTAAGCACCCCAAAAGTATCACAACCGAGATACCCACTTTGAAGAGACATTCTGCGAATCTAAAGCCACTTCCTTCCATTCCCAATACTGAAATGTAGAATCTACAATGATATGGAAATATTGCGAGTCTCGAGACGCTCCAATGAAAATCTCAGTGTCTAGCCAAATACAAATCCGCAAAATCCTCAATAACATATAAACCTTAAATTCATTAGAACCATTCTCGAGGGTCATCCACTCTACTCGAATCTCAATAGCACTTCACAAACGAACCGAATGACCTGTTCCCCATTTGCACTCCAACACCCTAAGAAGTAACCCACACTCCTAAGAAATCGAGCAATCTCCTACTCCATGCACACTACGTCCTTCACAACTAACCACCCAAATTATTCCATGATTCTCATATACCCATAGATCATAATACAACTTGTATCCAGAAATTTCCTTACTCGAGTCATCCTCAATCTCAACCATTGTTGTCATAATTGATTCACCAGTATACCTTAAACCGAAACCAATACAACACATAATCATGCAATCAACTCGTCGATAGTAGACTCCCTCACTTAGCTCAAAGCCATAGATCAAAACACACAATATCTCACAATTCCCACACTCTATTACTGCCATATTACCGTAGTGATATTGAACTAAATCCTTCATAAGCCCAGATAATACCACCCATCCAATACCTCAAATCATCCGCAAATCTTGCATTCACCCTTGTAATAGTCAAGCCAACTTTCATAAGCGATCCAAAATTTAATTGCAACATATATCATACACTGGAAAAACAGAACTCTCCACAAAACATCATACGGACCACACAACCTCAGGACACCTCGCAAGAGATAACCCACCTGCTTTGCCTCAAACTAACATCTCTCTATACCCTTCCATAGCCACAACTACTACGCAATCGCTTATTCTTCCTGAGTCTGATCTCAACAATAAGACACGAGAACCTAATACGTTCCGGCATTAAGAACCAGGAAGATCCTTTAATACACTCATAACTCGGATCCATACACCAAATCAAGACAAAAATCAAACACCCAATAGTCCTTACTACATCTCCAGTAAACTCTTTTTGTCACATTCGACAATCTCAACACATCTTGTAATCAAATAATACTCACAACATAGTCATCCAATCACAAATCCCACCAATAAGGACACCAACGAACATATAAGTCCCAAAAGCACGTGCTCACACAATCAAAATCTTCGTACTCAAGCCACAAACAAAACCCGGCCTCAAGTCCTCTAGACTGGCCCATCATCAACATGCCAAAATCACATCTCGCACCTCAACCATGGAATAACAAGCAGTCGATGCACAGCTGATACCGAGCGCTCATGTGCGCACATGAATGCGTGGAGGGAAATTCAAAGAGTTACGCTTCAAGATGAATCAATGTCGCACGATAAGGAAAGAATGATGGGAAGTATATCCTAAATGTCATGTAGCCTCTCGAAGATAGGTATGGACGCCATCTTACCAATCTGCAAGACTCTACTAGACACTTGCTCATGACTTGTAAAACCTATGAACCTAGAGCTCTGATACAAATCTGTCACGACCCAAAATCCACTAGTCGTGATGGCACCTAACCCAACTAGCTAGGTAAGCCAACAAATATATATATCCAATTCCAATAATTTTAACAAGGAAACTAAAAAGAAGTAATTATCTAAATCTTATACATTTCCCAAAGACTGGTAGTACAAATCACAAGCTTCTAAGAATAGACTATACAAAGCGGAAATGAAATAAATACATAGTCTGATTGAAAAGCACATAAACAGAACTTTATAATCAAAGTCTACCCCGAACAACAGAGGCAGCTGCAACATGGACGCGGGTACATCTTTAAATCCATCAACCATCGAACACAACAACAACAACCAACATCTGCACGCAATGTGTAAAAGCATAGTATCAATACAACCGACCCCATGTACTGAGTAGGTAACAAACCTAACCTTAGGTTGAAAGTAGTGACGAGATGGAACATA
Source organism: Nicotiana paniculata (assembly GCA_005239505.1). Lineage (NCBI taxonomy): Eukaryota > Viridiplantae > Streptophyta > Magnoliopsida > Solanales > Solanaceae > Nicotiana > Nicotiana paniculata. The sequence continues at coordinate 94,415 of ML364991.1, read as the reverse complement.
GGTCTGGTCCAACACCAATAATCAATAGCAGTTCATAACAACGTAAAGCATATAAATAAAAAGGTAACTCAGAGATAAAAATGCTCAGCTTTTTCATAATTTTCTGAAAATAGTTCCACTTTTCAAGAATATCAGTGAAAACTCAAATCCTTTACCGAAAATGTCGTAACATATGAGATAATTTGAAAACTGTAATTTTTCTCAAAGATTATTTCAACAATAAGTAAGAAGTTTCATTTTCTTTCCAAATAACAAGTGAAAAAACACCTCTCTATGCCCACATATCAAAAAAGTCATGAATGATGTGATGCCGTACAACCTGAGGAAAAATGCATTGATATGCCTGTATATCATGTGTGCATGCCAATGCCATGTATCTCTGAGAAGAAACGTGTACTCAAACTCTCAGAGTACTCAATCTCACTGTCTCACACTTTCCACTCATCATGATCAACCACTCAGTATTGTATATGGCCCATACGGCCCAGGGAAATCCATCCCGGAACATATACAACACTGACTATAAGTCATCAAAAACTGGGGAAAAAGGGCACCCCAACCCTGTGGAGAAATCCATCTCCAGTTATCAAGTGCTTCAGACAAATTATGTCCTAGGAAATCCATCCCTCTATAATATCCTTTGCGCTCACTGGGGGTGTGTATGGACTCCGGAGGGGGTCCCACAGCCCAAGCGCTATCATAAGCCAAATCCATACATAAATCAATATAACATGTTGCGGCATGCAGCTCGATCCCATAAATGTCACTCATAATCAGGATCTGATGACACTCGGTCATCAATCTCTCCAGTCTTACTCACCGGATCAAAATTTCATGAAATTAGCCTGACAACAATGGTATGATGTATCTGTAGACATACAAATTTTATTAAAAATAAATTCGTAAAATAATTTGGACTATATTTTAAATTCGAGATATATTAGTTCAAATAAATTTATTGGGCTAATATAATTGTATTAGTTATATAAGTTCAAGCTATATGGATTAAATAAATAAGTCTTAATCCATTAGGCTAGCCTATTTAATTGGGCTACAAATGATGAGCCCACTTCATTAGGCCCAATATGCCATCTTCCTAGAGGCCCAGTTTGGTGCCACATGTCAAATGATGTGGTGCGCCAAGTCAGACAGAAGGGCCAATGGGATCATGTCACGTGTCAAAATGACAAGGCATGCCAAGTCACATTTAAGGGCCAATGAAACCGCGCCACATGTGCAAGTGACATGTTCTGGCCAATCAAATGCGCCTTGTCACACTTCAATTTGATTGGTTGGAAAGATTTTTTTCTTATCATAACTCGTCCCTCCCACAAATATAAATAGGGGTCTTCATAACTCAGAAAAGACACCAGAAGTTATAACTAGAAGCAAGAGGGAGCTCGTGGATCAAACGCTGCAGATTTCTTTAAAAGATACAAGCATTCAAGTGTTCTAAGGATTAAAAGATCAAGACGAAAATTCAAGAACAAGCTGCAGGCCCTTGTATTAAAATTACGTCAAGATCAAGGTCAAGCTTCAAGAACTTGAAATAAAATAAAATATAATTCAAGATTAAGCTCAGAGGCTCTTTTATTTACTGTTGAAAAGAACTATCAGAGGATTCATAGAGATTGTAACACTCAAATATTTGAAATAAAATACTACGATTGTTGCGATATTTTTCGGTCTTGATTTTATTTTCTCGATGCAATTTATTGTCTACAAATTCTGGCACGCCCAGAGGGACACTCTCTACCTCTCATCTCAACTTTTCAAACCCAAAGTTCAAGAACACCGAAATGGCTTCCAAGAAAATCAACTCAAGTTCAACTTCCGCCAAGGCTGCTAATTCCAGGTTCTATGCTGATGTGGAGAACATACTCGAAGTTACCTTTGGAGGCTTTGGACCAATTACAAGGAGCAAAGCAAGCCCGTTAGGAAAACAAGCACCCCAAGTGTCATCCGCATCTACCCCTATTTTCGGATCTTCATCCTCAAAAGGAGCAAGATCTTCCACAAACGCACCTCGAAGAAAGAAGCGATGTTTCTGAAAAGATTAAGAAAACTCTTGCGCTGCTTGACCTCTCCGGATCCAAGCACTCTGCTGTGAAGGAAGATGATGATGCTTCAAGTGATGGATCCTCCCCACTTACACCACATAGCCTGAGCCAATCAAGGATCAATTTGTATGAAAATTCATGCTACTCTCCATCGTCCACGACAATCATGCAAGTCATGGTGACAAACACTTCATCTGTGGAGGAGCAGTTGGCAAACTTGACGGAAGCAATCGCTGGCTTGACCAAGTGCATGCAAAATCAAGATGATAGAATCGACAAGCTAATATATAGGGTGGGAATATCAGCACATCATATATCCCAATAGTAAAACAAGCAATGCAGTACAAGGGGAAAGCTCCTGGATCGCACTCTGTAGTCCCAATTTAAATATGCTATGCAATACAGGGGAAAAGCTCCCGGATCTCAGTCCGTAGTCCCAATTTAAATATGCAATGCAGTATAGGGGGAAGCTCCCGGATCTCATTCTGTAATCCCAATTTAAATATGCTATGCAGTACAGGGGGAAAGCTCCCGGATCTCAGTCCGTAGTCCCAATTTAAATATGCAATGCAGAAGTATGTCGGATATGTCTTAATTAAACAGTTCAGGAAAATCAACAGGCAAGAATACAGTAATACTACCTAAGCATGGTGCAACTAATAGCAATTAAGAGGAAATCAAGTAAGGACAGGTGGGCATGCTTATTCTTAAGCTAACTACTCAGTTAAGACAGGGAACAGTAATAAAGGAATGACAATGAGTGATGCCATGGAAGGAAAAAGTGAAACTTAGAAACTATGACCCATGTACGTGCTCGTCACCTCACGTAAGCGGCGTCCACATAACAAAAATTAGTATAAAAATGCCTAAGGGGAAGTCCCCAACACATAGTTAGGCAAGCCACTTACCTTGACTGCGCTAATAAACTAAATATCATGCTCTTTCCATGAGTATCCAACTACGGGTGGCCTAAATCTAATAACTTCGATTGCATAATGTAAATAACACATTAAGGAATCAAAATAGCTAATTAATTCGAAGCTAATACGCAAAATTAGAAAATTCGCCCAAAAAGTCCCCCGGGCCCACGTCTCGGAATCGGGTAAAAATAATATTTTCCGGACACCCATTCACTCATGAGTCTAAACATATGAACATCTCTCAAATCGGAGGTCAAAAATCCAATCAAAACTCAATAATTTGGTCTATGAAGTTTATCAAAAAAAATTCCCAAATCTTCCATCCAAATTCGAATTCTAAGGACCAGATTTAAGTTAGGAGTCATGGAAATTGATATAAGTAGGTTAGAAATCACTTATTCAAGTTACCCAGGTGCAGAAGTCTTCAAAAATCGCCTTCCCGAGCTCCAAAATTCATAAATGGTGAAAATATGCTTAACCCCTCGAATCTGATATAATTGCCTAGCGATTTCCGCACCTGCGGTCCCGCACCTGCGGAAATACCATCGCAGATGCAAAAACCCACTAAAAGGCCTAGGGCCGCACTTGCGGTCAATTGGCCGCATATGTGGCTCCGCATCTGCGCAAAACCAACCGCACCTGCGAGGAGTGGGTGATTTGGCAAAGTCCGCACCTGCGAGCTCCTCACCGCACCTGCGGAAGGTCCATCACAGGTGCGAGACACCAGAACCATCAATGGTTCAGCTGTTCTTTCAAGTTCTAATTTCACCCGTTGAGCATCCGAAACATACCCGAGGCCCCCGAAACCTTAACCAAAACTACCAATCAACCCCAATATCTCATTCAAACTTGGTCGATCCTTAAAAACACGTCTCATAACAAAAAAACATTAAATATGCATAGATTCAAGCCTAAGAGTTATGAAATTTCTAAAATCCACATCTGATGCCGAATCACGTCTAAACTCGTCCGAATGACCTCAAATTTTGCACACAGGTCACAAATGGCATAACGGACTTGCTGTCACTTTCGGAATTCCATTCCGAGTCCGATATCAAAATTTCACCTATCGGCCGAAATCGTCGAAATTCTAACTTTCGCCAATTCAAGCCTAATTCTACAACCGACCTCGAAAATAGATTCTGAACTCGCTCCTAACCCCGAAATCACCCAACGGAGCTAACGGAGTCAACAGAATTCCATTCCTGATTTGTCTTCACACAGTTCTAGCTACGATCCGATTTCTAAAGCTAATATTCACATTAAAAGACTATGTGTCCAAAATCACTCCGAATTTCACCACTCAACGCTCCGACAAGTTCCAATAACACCAAAAACACATGGGAGAAGCAGTTATTAGGAAATCGAGGCACTAACTCTCAAAACGACCGACCGGGTCGTTACACATACTGACGAAGGGAAAGAAAAGAGTGATGACCTACCGTTGGCACCATCTTCGGAAAAGCTTATCGAGTCCACTCCTCAAGAAGTTAATGCTTGTGAGGAAAAAGTCACGTTCACAAATGACGATCTTCTGCTTGGTGACGCTCTTCATAACCGCCCATTGTACCTGGTTAGATATATGCGTGATGAAAGGGTAAATCGAATTTTGGTTGATGGAGCATCCTCAATGAACATTTTGCCAATTTGCACTGTGGAAGAACTTGGTACTCCCATGAATGAACTCTTAGAAAGTTATGTGATGATCCAAGGATTCAACCAAGGGGGGAAAAGAGCCATAGGCGCGATCAGGCTGGGAATGACCATTGAAGATATGCAATCAAGTGCATGGTTGCATGTGATCGATGCAAAGACTTCATATAATGTCATGCTTGGAAGGCCTTGGATACATGAGAATAAAGTGGTTCCATCTACCTACTATCAATGTTTGAAATGCTACGAGGGCGAAGTCGAGAAGAAGATAGTTGCTGATGATAAGCCATTCACCGAGGTAGAGTCACACTTCGCCGATGCAAAGTTCTACTTGAAGAACCGCATTGTAAAGGAGCTAAAAGTTGATGATGGCATGAAAAGAAGGAATGACAAGCCCATAACTAAAAGAACTGAGGTGACTATTGGTAAAGCCAAAGCTGTTACTGAGGAGGTATAACCCAACGCGAATAAATCTCATAGAGGGTATATTGCATCTTATGGCAAGAAAGTAAGTCATGCACTCCAATATGTCCCTAAAAGGAAGAAAGACAAGGGCGAATCATATAATCTCTAACTAACGCTAAAGGAGTTAACTTTTCCGGTAAAATGAATTGAGGCAGTAAAGTTTTCCTCGAAGCCGTTTGCAGGGTCGGTAGCCCAAAATCGTTTGCAGAATGTGGAACTCCCTACAAAGAGAACAGATTAAGGTTTTGATCCTAACGCTTACAAGCTATTTGCAAAATCTAGATACAATCCCAATGAGCCGTCAAAGTTAGGGAAGCTCCCATCAGAAGCTGCAACGAGGCAACCACGTGAAGGTTTGGGATACAAGCAAGTGTCACCAGTGCGCAAATCCACAAGAAGGGCGAGTAGCAATTATATCACATTAGAAGATGAATATGCCGCTTCTAACAGGCCTTCTGTCTTTGATCGACTTGGAAAATAAACTATGAGAACTTTCATATTTGAGATATTGGGTCCATTAAAGAAGGGGAATAAGTTTCAGAGAAATTATCGAAATACAAGAACACCCGCTTCGCCCAAAATTCAGAAGATCTCTAAAGATTTCCAAAGTTTGGTTCCTTCTAGAATGACGCAACAAATAAAAGTCAAGGTTTCGTGTGATGAAGTAATGAAGGTGAATCCATACACTGTGGTCTACACTAAAGAACGTGATGAAGACGAAGGAAGTGTGGGTTCTTCATATCATGTTACTGCACAAGGCGAGTATGGTGTGTTATCTCTAATGGAGGATGACGAGAAATTGGACGATGTTTCACCATGTTATCACATATCCTTCAACGATGGCAACCCTCAAGAAGATGAATATGGGAAAGATGCTCCCCGGAACTTGAAGAAGGGGCATACAAGCTGATGCAGATGGCATGAGAATCGGCCTATAAATGGCAAGTTTTTGAAGAAATATTATCCTTGAAGTTGCAACGCTCCTCGACGCATGAGCCTAAACTGCATGTTCCTACACTCCTGACCCGCATGAGTCTAAACTGTGTACGGCCCACCTAAAAAAGTAAAAATAAAAATAAAAAATAAGTCCGCTAGGTTGAAAACCTCAAAAGAGTCAACCTAGGCAAAAGTTAGGACATAAATAAAGAGAAAAACAAAAAGAAGTCCGCTAGGTGAAAAACCTCGAAAGAGGTGGCCTAGGAAAAAGTTAGGACATATAAAAACAAAAAAATACCCATTTTGAACTACGTTATGACTTCATCCTCTTCACCGAGGTACGTAGGTATATTAGAGTTTCATTCTGAGTTCAGCCACATGATTTCAAAATATACATAGTGACCCAATCGTCGTACGAATGAAATAAGATGGAATGTAATTCATTCGACCAGCACTTGAAAATCGAGCTGAGATACCATTCTTCTGTTTAACTTTGGATCCCATTTGATTTAAAGGGCCAAGCCGCTATGGTAAATTGATTCCTTCAATGAAACAATGACAGTCTTTTAGGAGGCTACAAAGTATTTGCATTGAAGTGTGGGGATTCGCTATATCATCATGTTCGCATAACCTTCAAGTTTATCGTCCTTCATATCCGCGCACCGCCCTAAAAAAGGGGAAGAGTGACAATCGTGATCTTGAAAGAGAGCATGGAGAAGTAAAAAATTTCTCCCCAGACGTAAAACAAAGGGGGGGTAGATGTCTGTGTCGGACTTTTTTTAAGATTTTTGTTGCAAACTTTTAAAGGTGCTCGTCTCGAAATTCGAATTTGTAAAGGTTTTCGTTGCGAACTTTTAAAGGTGTTCCTCTCCACTTTTAAAGGCACTCGTATTTTTAAGGTTTTCGTTCTGAACTTTTAGAAGGCGTATGTTTTGAAATTTTAAAGGTGCTCATGGCGAGTTTTAAAGGCTTCTCACTTCCGACTTTTTATGATTTTTCCACGAGCTTTTTGAGGTCTTCATCACGTGCTTTTAAAGGTCTTCACCGCCAACTTTTAAAGGTCTTCATCACGAGCTTTTAAAGGTCTTAATCGCGCGCTTTTAAAGGTCTTCACCGTGAACTTTAAAAGGTCTTCACCGCGAACTTTTAAAGGTCTTCATTGTGAACTTTTAAAAATCCTGACCACAAGCTTTTAAGGATCTTTGCGCGAGCTTTTAAAGGTCTTCATCACGAGGTTTTAAAGGTCTTCATCGCGTGCTTTTAAAGGTCTTCACCGCGAAATTTTAAAGGTCTTCATCACGAGTTTTTAAAGGTCTTCATCGCATGCTTTTAAAGCTCTTCCCCGTGAACTTTTAAAGGTCTTCACTGTGAACTTTTAAAAATCCTGACCACGAGCTTTTAAGGATATTTGCCGAACTTTTAAAGGTCTTCGCCATGAACTTTTAAAGGATCTTTGCGCGAACTTTTAAGGGTTTTCGCCAGGAACTTTTAAAGGTCTTCATCGCATGCTTTCAAGGGTCTTCGCCACAAACTTTTAAAGGTCTTCATCGCGACTTTTAAAGGAATTCATCGCGGACTTTTATGGGCTTCACCATAAATTTTTAAAGTCTTCATTGTGATATCTTATGGTTTGCCACCGCAAATTTTAAATATCTTCATCACGAACTTTTAAAGGCCTTCTTCTAGAACTTATAAAGTATTTCGTAGTTTGGCGAAGTTACTTTTGAAGAAACAAAAAGAAACAACAAAATAAAACAAAGAAGAAAAGAAGAAGAAATTACCTTCGGGTCAATGCTTACGAGTCTACAAAACTAGACTCAATATGGCTTGCAAATACTATGAATTGATGCTCAACAAATATGAGCAAAATGCTTTATATAGAGTTAGGAGAGGGGGAAATAACGATCCATGATCGGTGTGGAATAGTTGTAGCGACAATGATTAGATCTTCGGTGCCCAAGTTGGAATTGGTTAAGCAATTCCATTCTCTTTTGGACTCTAACAAAATTAATCCAATATGGACAAGGCCACCTATTAATAGCAGCGTGTTTGTTTGTGTCAAAGAAATGTGTACGTGGCTTTTGTAAGGAATTAGTAAATGAGATGTTATCCGATGGTTTCGTATTTGTTTAGTTAATAATGTGTGTTGACATAAAGTTGGCACAATTTGTATTGGTAAAAAAGAGTTTCACACGTAAGCCAGCTTTTGACAACTCAGCTAGTCACGTGGACACAGGAAAACGCAAAAGCTGGATGTGATTATTTGAAGAAGATTATCATAAAGTCAAAAGTTCGAGCCTGAAGACCCATCTACCCAACGAGACAAGTGACACAAGCAGAATCGAAAGAAATAAAAAGATCCATCCAAATACAAAGCCTAATGCAAAAAGCAAAAACCTTCGAACATATTCAGTTTGAAAGGCAAAATATTAGTTACGAGAAAGAACTGTACATCTTTATACTTATTCAAAGTTGTTGTAACAAAAACAGTTAGGGGTAAAAGATCATCATCAATATACTCATTCAAAACAACTGTTCTCAAATAAAACAGTTATGGATGAAAAGATCTAAATCCTTGTATTTGTTCAAGAAACTGTTAAAATAAAAATAGTTACGAATGAGAAAACATTTCCCTCGCACTTATTAGAAAACTGTTTCCAAAACAATTACGGGTAAAAACCCCAATCTTTACAAAAACTGTTACCAATAAAAAATAGTTGTTTCCTTGTATTAATATCGAAAAACTGTTATCTATGAAAAACAGTTACGAAATACAATAGTATATCAAATCTGTTAAACAAAAACAGTTGCAAGCATGAGTTTTAGACGATAAACAAACACATGTAAAATGTCATGGAAGTTCAAACAAGAAAAACTTTCCTTGGAAACATTCTTAAACATGTGTAAAATTCCTATCACTCTATTGCATTATCATGAAGTTGAGACGTCTTCTTCATGTCAATTGTAAAGGGCCTCCTTCCATAAACTATGCCTATTACAAAAAGGCACACATTTGATATGACACCGTGCCTATTACAAAAAAGGTACGAGTAGTCTAAAGCATTCCCCATGCAAAACTCGAAGGTAAAACTAAAACCTCAAAAAATGAAGCATGCAAAAGACTTAAAGAGTGAAACAGAAACTCAACAAAAGTCGAACTAACATTTATATATTAAAACGGCTAAAACTAAGTATTAACTTATACTTAGCCGTATAAAAATTTTATATACATTGTGGTGCCCCTAAGTTGTCATTTTGGGACTTTAAGTAAATCCAAATTTACCCCCGATGAGACTGGGGTAACCACCAATTGATACAAAGAAAAAAAAAGGGGATAAACCAACTAATCTTTTCAAGAGAGGGGTTGACTTCAGTGGCAGAAGGAGCGGGAGCAACTGGGGATGAAGAGGCATGAGCGGCTGGAATCTCACCATCAGGTGAAGAGAGGTTATGACCTTGTTGAGCCTTCTCCATGGCTTCCTTAGTTTTGGCTATTTCAGCACTAAGGTCAAAACCCTCTTGACTCATTTCCATCAATGCGTCAATGAGAGAATTCATATACACCCAGCTCACATCGACAGCAACCACCTCTTCCAAATCTTCATAATCCTTTGCCCATACTTGAAGCTCAGCTCTCAATCCATCCTTCTCTGCTTCCGCAGCTTCATGGGCGGCCCTTAATGGAACAATCAACTCCTCTAAAGTTTGAGCTTTGTCTAAAGCCCTATGAAGGTCTTCTTGAGTACGAGTGAGTGATTGCACGAGCTCGCCTGCGTATTCCTCCTTCTGCCCCAACAAGTTCTTCAAGTCTTTAATCTCCTCTGAGGCACGGGACAGCTGCTCCGCGAACGAAGACTCCAGCACACTCTTATCTTTATCAGCCTGACTGCAAGAAGCCCTCTCCACTGCCAGTTCTGCTGCCATGAGTCTTATCTGCCGCTTCAAGGTACTCTTTTCCTCTTATAAAGCATCCATGTAAATCCTTAGGCTATCATACTGTGTTCTCCAATTATCAACATCGGCCTGCAACTCTCTTGTCTCTTGGTCCGTTTTTGAAATCCTCTTCATAAGCTCCATGCCTATAAGGTTAATCTACAAGAAATAAACCAGTCAAATATGGTAAATTTCATATACGAGAATGAAAGAGGATAACTCGCCATCATACCTTCAAAGAAGTATGCATGACCTCATTGGCCCATGTAAGAGCATCGTGGCTAGCTAGCTTTGCTTTCTCAGAGGGACCTATAAAAAGCTTGAGCCACACTTCGGGCTCACCTTTTTTCTTGAAAAGATTCCCCTCAGCTAGAACCTCTATTACCATTTGTCGCATCTCTCTCCTGGAAGACCCTACTTCCCTAACGGAAGGCATGAAAGCAGGCAGAGATGGAACAAAACCAGGCTCGGAAGGTTGAGGAGCTGAAGAAGCCACGGGCAAAGCAGTAGGCACAGAAAGTTGAAGAGTTGAAGAAGTCACGGGCAAAGCAACAGCAGAAGTTGGCATCCCCGATAGGTCTGCAGGAAAAACCTCTGGAAATTCACGAAGAAAGGGCACAGAATCCATGGAGGGACCTCTACACTAGAATCGCGAACATAAGCCAAATAGGCTAAACACCCCTTCTCGGCCATACGCCGAGCCTTCATATACGAGATAACCCTGCTGGTAGAATAGCCAGGGGTCCCCCTCCACCATAATCGAGGCAACCCCGGCAAGGCTAAAGTCACCTTCTTGGCGTGACAGTCCAATATAGCGTGCTAAGGTGACAGATAATCCATACCCAATATAACATCAAAATCAACCATATTGAGGAGTAGAAGATCTACACTAGTCTCAAGACTCCCAATAGTGACCACACACGAACGATATGCACGATATACAACAATAACATCCCCCACCTGTGTGGACACATATACAGGGCACTCAAAGAATCACGAGGAACAACCAAATATAAAGCAAAATTAGATGACACATAGGAGTAAGTAGACCCCGGATCAAATAGAACTAAAGAATCTCTACTGCAAAAACAGTACCTATAATAATAGCATCGGATGACTCAGCTTTAGGCCTGGCTGGAAAAACATAACATCGGGCCTGGGCCCCACCACTCTGAACCATATCCCCGGGATGGCCTCTAGCTGGCAGGACTCCACCTCGGCTTGACATCCACCTCGGCTGGACCTCCACCTCTAGCAGTCTGGCCCCTACCCCTGGCTTTCTGACCCATTCCTCTGGATGGAATAGCAGGCGGTGCAGGAACTGGTGTCGGAACCATGGCACGAGAACCTTGATGTTGTGGCGGAACGCACAATAATCTCGTACATGTCCTCCTGATATGACTATAACCGCAACACTCGAAACATTCATCCTGATATTGTGGCTGCGGAAACTGAGACTGACCGGAATGGCCGACTAACCATGGTAATAACTCTGAATAAGAGGTGCACTGATAGGAGCTAGTGGTGCACTGTAGGTTGGCTGTCCAGAATGAGGCACATAATGACCACGGCTCCCTGAAGCACTTTGGGATGCTTGAATGGAACGGCTTGGGAGGATGGCCTCTACCAAAAGTACCCCTGCCTCCAGATGAGGCGTCGCTGAACCTACCGGAATGATGAGGTCTCTTGTCAAACCCCCGACCTCCTTGTGAAAGAACCATCTCGACTCGCCTGGAAACATTGGCAGCCGCCTGAACAGAAATCTCACTCCCAGTCTCCTTAGCCATCTATAATTTGATAGGCTGAGAAAGTTCGTCAATAAACCTCCCTACCCTCTCTCTCTCGGTGGGAAGCAAAAGAAGAGCATGACGGTCCAAATCCATAAAACGGGTCTCATACTGAGTAACAGTCATACTGCCCTACAAGAGACGCTCGAACTAACGGCGGTGCTCCTCTCTCAAGGTGATAGGCAGAAACTTCTCTAGGAAGAGCTGAGAGAACTGATCCCAAGTAAGAGTAGGCGACCCAGCTGGTCTGGTCAACAAATAATCACTCCACCATTTCTTGGCGGAACCAGTCATCTGAAATGCAGCAAAGTCGACCCCATTGGTCTCCAATATACCCATGTTCCGAAGAACCTCATGACATCTATCAAGATACTCCTGGGGATCCTCTGAAGTAGAACCACTAAAATGGACTAGGAAGAGCTTGGTAAACCTGTCCAATCTCCACAAAGCCTCAAAATACATAGTTGACCCATCACCGGTCTGTGCCGCAGTAATCGGCTGAACTACTCCGACTGGATGAGCTGATGGAGTCTAATATTGTGGAGCCATTTGCTCCGAAGTGTGAGTAGAAGGAGTCTGGGCTCCTCCTCCAGCCTGAGAGACGGTTGGTACCATGGGAAATGCGCCAGTTTGGGCCACACTCTCTATAAGGCCCACCAAACAAACCAAAGCATCCTGAAGCACTGGGCTAGCAATGAACCCCTTCACGACCTAAGCTGGCCTAGCAGGAACAGTCTGAGCTGGAACCTCCTCGTCGAACTCTACCTGAGGCTCCACTGTTGGGGTTGTTGCTCGGGCTCTGGGTTGGGCCCTGCCCCTGCCTCGGCCTCTGGTATGTCCTTGGCCTCGACCTCTGCCCTTCGTAGGAGCTACCACTAGAGGCTCTGGCTCCTGCTCAGCGGAAGAAGCGGTACGTGTTCTTTCCATCTGCGAGAGAATAAGGGTAGAAGAGTTCAATCAGTATTGAGAAAACAAAATCACACGACAAAGAATAATAGAAGTGAAATTTGTTCCTAAACTTTATAGCCTCTGGGAGATAAGTACAGATCTCCGTACCGATCCCCCAGACTCTACTAAGTTCGTTCAGGAATTGTGAGACCTAGGCAACCTGGTGCTCTGATACCAACTTGTCACGACTCAAAATTCCCAACATCAGGACCATGATGGTGCCTAACATTACACTCGCTAGGTAAGCTAACGTTAGAGATTTATCAGCTGATTCTTTTACATTTTACTGATTAACAACAAGCAAGCCATAATAAGTCGAAATGAACGCGGAATTATATTTATAATAGCCTTGAATATATACTACTACCCAGAATCTGAACTCACAATTCACGACATTATAAGATTTTACTGTAAGTATTTGTCCAAAAGAAATACAATTATTTGCGGAATAAGGAAAACAGTAAAGTATGAGGTATTGAAGGGGACACCAGGGCCTGCGGATGCCGACAGGTTTACCTTGGATCTCCTAGCAAGTGAATCCTACAGCCAACCTCTCTATCAGCATGGACTAGCTCCAAAATCTGCATAGGAAGTGCAGAGTGCAGTTTTACTACAACCGAACTCATGTACTGGTAAGTGCCGAGCCTAACCTCGACGAAGGTGTGACGAACTACGGCGGGACACTCACAATATAATCTGCATACAGTATATAATAAAAGCAAAAAGGAAGACACAATAAAATAAAGCAGTAACTTGCAAGGAGTAAATACAGTTCTCAAAGTATTTCATCAGTGTCCAGCTACTACCGATCCTTAAATGCAATTTAAGACTACTGAACAGCTAACAGAGTCAGGGAAAATTATAAACATATAGGTTGTTACGGCGCGCAACCCGATCCCACCGTACATATCATTTTCCTCCCTTATTTCCTCTTAATAACATAAACAACACAATATAAATGAAGTGTTGCGACATGCAACCCGATCCCACCATATCACAATAATGACAATCACACTTCACCCTTATTTCACCATAATCCAGCCTTATTACACCTGTTGCGGCGTGCAACCCGATCCCACCATACGATATCAATTCACCCTTATTCCTCATCAATATATCACCTTTATTTCACCTGTTGCGGCGCGTAACCCGATTCCACCATATCAATACAAATTATTCAGCAAGTACAGATATTTCACAATTCAAATCATATAACCCTTCACAAAGCTTAACTTCAAACCAGAACAATTAGGAAGCTCGTACACTATGAAAATTCACACAAGTAATACTACTCAGCGAGACCAATCCAGAATATACCATAAAAGTACCGATAAACCAGCTTAAGCAAATAATAGGAGACAATGAAGCTACGGAATACCTATTACCTTCAACAAAGGGAAACAATGACTAACAAGTAGCAATTAGGCATGGGAATACAAGTAAAGCATGTAACAGTTAAGACAGGGAAAAAGACAATATGAGAAGAGCAGGAAAGAACCAGACAAAATAGATAAGTCGGCGGTGCATAAGTAATCGTCACCTCACATATACACCGCTCACATGATATTCATATATCAAATAAGTCAAGGGTTCCTAACCCCTCGAGTCAAGGTTAGACACAACACTTACCTCGCTCCACAGGCCTCTCAACGCTCAATTACCGTTTTCCTCTAGTATCCACCTCCAAACCACTCGTATCTAGCCACAATTAACTCAATAATATCAAAAAATATTGCCAGAGGAATCAATTACAATACATAAATTTTGATTTCCCAAACTTAAAGTCAAAAATCGACCTTGAGCCCGCTTGGTCAAAACTCAAAATTCGGACCAAAACCTATTCACCCCCGAGCCCGTTTATGAAATTAGTTTTGAAATCCAACCTCAATTTGAGGTCTAAATCCCAATTTTACAAAAATCCCTAATTCTACCCAAACCTCAAATTTCTACCATGGAACCCAATAGTGGTCGCAAATGTGAAGCTTGTTCTCGCAATTGTAAGATCAGAGGCCTGCAACAAGAGCTAAAGCACGCCAGCAAATTTTCTTAGTTCAAATCACTCTGTAGCCTATCTGAAACTCACCTGAGCCCTCGGGGCTCCAAACCAAACATGCACACAAGTCTAAAAACATCATACGAACTTGCTCGCGTGATCAAATCGCCAAAATAACAACTAGAACTATGAATTGAACCCCAAATCACATGAAATATTCAAGAAAACTTTGAAATTCCTATTTTCATAACCAGACGTCCGAATCACATCAAATCAACTCTGTTTTTCATCAAATTTTACAGACAAGTCATAAATATGGTATTGGACCTATACCGGATTTCGGAACCAAAATACGGATCCGTTATCCAAAAGTCAAACTTTGGTTCAACACTTCAATTTCATTAAGCTTTAAATTTTAAAGTTTCGACATAGTCCGATATCTCGGGCTAGGGACTTCCGTTTTTTATTCCAGGCATACGCCCAAGTCCCAAATCATAATACGGACCCACCAGGACCGTCAAAACACTAATCCAGGTCTGTTTAAAAAAATGTTGACCGAAGTCAACTCAAATGAAGTTTTTAGGAAAATTTTCTTATTTTTATCAGTTTTTAACATAAAAGCTTTCTGGAAAGACGTTCGGATTGTGCACAAAAATCGGGGAAGGCTAAAACATGACTTTTAAAGGTTTTGGATCACAGAATTAGATTTAAATCATAAGATGACCTATCGAGTCATCACAATACAACATGTATAAATGAGACAAATAAAATCAACTACAATAAATACAATAAGAGTCTGTAACACATCACCAACATCTCATAACTGGTCGTGAATACTCTAACTCAATTATATCCAACCGGACCCCGTTTCGATTATTAAGCACAAAGTTGCTGAGGCGAATGGCCTGAGCCTATAAGAATAGTGTTACAATCATACTACAGAGGTGAACGACCCGATCCAATAAGAATAGTGTTACAATCATACTGTCGAGGCGAACGTGCCGATCCCATAAGAGTGGTGTTACCATATTGTCGAGGCAAACGGCCCGATCCTATAAGAGTAGCGTTACCATACTACCGAGGTGAACTGCTAGACCCCATAAGAATAGAGAAGTTTACCTCGCTCGCGGAAATACTTGCGACGCGAGAGGACATGGATTTTTCATAGTTATTTAATCTTCCTCAATTTTCCAAAATAAGAAGGCTATGTGGATAACTGCAACTTTAAAATCCCTAGTCTCAGTTCTATTCAAGACAGTTAATATGCATGATAAACACAACAGGACAATTAAAGTGTGATGTAGATCTAAGTCTACCCGGACATATCATGGAATATAGCTACGCATGGACTCTCGTCACCTCGTGTGTATGTAGCTCCCCACATAAGTAATACACAACAAGATACACATAAGGGGATGAGTTTCCTCTTACAAAGTTTGGCAAGAGACTTACCTCGTTTCCAAGCTCACTTCCGGTCCACTAATCCGCTCTAAAAGCCCAAGTCGATGCCGAACAATCCGAAACTAGTAAGTATAATTTAATCAATATATATTCAAAAATTCATAATTTAGATATTAGAGTAATCGCCCAACCCAAATTGGAAGATTCTTAAAATTTTCTAGAAACTTTAAAAGATAAATATTACGCATAGCCTCACGAACTCAAATATATAAGTTTTACTTAATTTGATAACTAATTTCGTGGTCGAATCCCATTTTTACCAAAACCCTAGGTTCTTCACAAATCCCACAAGTTTTCACCATTTTTCCATGTTTAATCTACCCAAAACCCGCATAATTAACTTGAAAATGGGTGGGAGTTACTTACCTTAGGATATTTATGAGAATACCCCTCAAATGTGCTCTCAAAATATCCCAATACTAAATAAAAATGTGAGGAAAAAGGTCTAAGTCCCGTAATAAAATCCCTCACGGCCTTGCGATTTTCGTACCTGCGACTCCGCTTTTGCGGAAAAATCCTTGCAGGTGCGATCCTTGGCCAGGGCGCCTCTTTCTGCTTCTGTGGACGGGCTCTCACTTCTGCAGAAAGGCTATCGCACCTGCAACCCAATCCTGGTTGGCCTTCCTTCGCATCTTCTGCCCATTCATCGTGGAAGCGAGTTCACTTCTGCGAAACTTCTTCGCTTACGCGGACCATTGGCCACCCACTCTTAGCCGCTTATGCAATCACCGGCTCACTTTTGCTAGCTCGCACCTCCGGCCAAATCCACGCTGGTGCGAACGCACCACATTAGAAGCACCAGCAGTTTCCCCCAAGTCAAATTCCGAGTCTCATTCTAATCTGCTTCGCATCCAGGGCCCCATATAGATATACTCACATATCCAAAAACATAACACATACTGGCTTGCATGATTGAAACACCAAAATAACATCTAGAATTAGGAATCGGATTCCAAAATGCATGAATTAAATAATGAAACTCAAAATCTTCAAAAAACACTTTCGTGAGTTTGATTCCTATCAATCAATTCGGAATGATGCCAAATTTTGCGTGCAAGTCATATATCATCATACGGAACTACTCCCAGGATCGAAATTCCAAACGGACATCGATAACACCAATACCTACTCTAAACCAAACTTAAAGAACTTGAAAGACCTTCAATGTGACAACTTTCAACATTAAACGTCAAACACACGCCAAGTACAAAATCATCATACGAACATACTGAGACCGTCAAATCACGGTTCTGAGGTTGTTTTCTCAAAACATTGACTCAAGTTAAACTTAACCATTATAGGCTACTGATAAGGAACTAAGTGTTCCGATTTCAACTCGAACCCTTCCAAATCCGAATTAATCATCCCCGCAAGTCATAAAACAGTAGAAGCACATACGGGGAGTCTTAACTCGGGGAATAAGGATCTTGAAAGCAAAATGGCCGGTTGGATCGGTACACTACCGGTTTTGGGATTGTAAGTTTTGTATAGAGATTTCTATTTCATATTTAACAGTTGTTGGTTGATTTTGATATTATTCAGTAAGTGCTAGGATTACTTAGTCTACGAGACTAGGTGTCACAATGACATCCTCCAAAGGGAAATTGGGGTCGTGATATATGACTGGATTTGAACTTAGGTTGTTAATATGTCTTAATTTAATAATATACTTATATGAAATATGCTTAAACCACTTTGTGACTGCGCAATCATATTTACTACATTTGACTTATCCATAATCATGCTTTATTGTTGAACACGCCTCCTTATTTTAATGTTATTATCATGTCCTTGTGAACTTTTTTGTTAAGTTGTGAGCTTACATCTTGATGAAACTTTGGTAATATTATTTTGTGATATTGCGACGCATGTGGAAATGTTATGCTCGTTGATTGTTGTTGTGGTGGAGTATAAGGGTGGCATTTCACTAATGATATTGTGTGGAGTACAAAAGTGACATTTCACTATTGATGTCATTATGGAAAAATAAGGATGTCGATATGCACATGCGGCGAAATAAGTGTGGCATTGTTGATGATGTTATGTGATGATTCGGGGGTGTCTTCCTTGATTTTGTTGATGTGTAGAAATGGGGTTGATATTTTGAATTCTTACATGTTTCTTGAAAGCCTTTGTCTTGTATTTTAATGAGTTGTTAGCTGAATTTTAATGCTATTACATGTCCCACTTCATTGATGATTTGATGATTAAAATGAGTTTCCTATGTTGAGTTGTCATCACATGCTCTACAAGATGTTTGATATTGTTTAATATACTTTAAAGAATATCTATTGGTTGTACCTCATAATATGCAGGTATGTATTTGTGGGCTAAGAATAGGAATTGAGAATGCTTATAGATGATATATAGAAATATTTACTAGTGTTATGGATATATATTTATGCTATTCTTTAAAATAATAGGGACTGAAAAAAAGATTGATTCTTTCTAATAGGTATGAGGAATCATCATCAAGTTCATCGTTAAGATTTAAGAGGTTGACTTTTGTAGTACCAAAGAAATACTTTTTTTGTGGAAACAATTAAGAAAGAATTTTGACTCAAAATATAGCATTTGGTTTTCACCTATCATACCACATACAAACTTATTACTACTTATTAGAAGCCAAGTCAAAAGATCATTGATTTTGCATGAAGTTGTCAATTTAAAAAAGGAAAAATCGACAATTCAATTAATTAAAATCACTGCACCCACATATTTGCTATATATGAGTAACAAGAAATTCAATATTATAACAAGAAATTATGAAAACTAATCCTCAAAGAAAACAAAGGGTAGGGTTATGGGAAGGATTAAATGGGATACAAACTCATGCATATATGACTTGACCCTTACTAAAATCATACAAATAACACACCTAAGAAGAGACAGCCAGATAGAATGAAACAAAGAAATAAAATAAAAAATAAAATGAGTAATTAGTCTCAGATCAAAGTGGTTGGATTAAGACAACAAGACTTGGGATCCAATTCACATTCAACCTATAATATAGAAATTAAACCTCATACCTAAATCTTTTGTAACAACTGATCAGTTGGTTTGAGCTTTTGCATTCCGTTCGATGGTTAGAGGACATGAGTATATTCATATGATGTATTATGACTTGCGTATATTATCGGTTTTGATTTTCGGGTGATTCAGGATTCATTTGGAAGAATGATCCTTATTTTAGAAGCTTTAAGTTGGCCAAATTTAACTTTTGTGGATTTGACCTTGGATGAGAGTTTTGATGGTTATGTTATATCCGAATGATGATTTTGGATTTGGGTGTATGCCCGAATTTTCATGTGTAGGCTTCTAGAAGATTTTGGCCATAATTGGGAAAATTTGACAATTTGAAGGTTTAGAAGGTTCATATGTTTGACCGGGAGTTGACTTTGATGATATCGGGTTCGAATAATTATTCTGAGAGTTGTAATAGATTTGTTATGTTATTTGGAACTTGTGTGCAAAATTGATGTTATTCCGAGTTGATTTGATATGGTTCAGCACGAACTTTGGAAGTTGAAAGTACAAAAGTTCATTAAGTTTGAGTCGAAGTGCGATTCATACTTTTGATGTTGATATGGAAAATTTGAGGCCTCGAGTAGGTTCATATTTTGTTTTAGGACTTGTAGGTATGTTCAGATGGGGTCCCGAGGGGCTCGGGGTGTGTTTCAAATTGATTTCAGACTATTTTAGAGTTGCATACATTGCTGGTTTTCTGTTGATATCTGATGCCTCTGGTGTTGTTCACGATCATGAAGGTCCAGCCGCGATCGCGAAGTGTGTTTTATCCCCTGATGGTTTTTTCATCATGGATGCGACATTTGGAACGCGCTCGTGGAGTTTTGATTAGTTGTACTTCGCATCCGTGCCAGTGCAACGTGTTAGCGTAGAGTTGAACTGGAAGTTGGGAGCTGGAGGTTATTTTTTCGTGTTCACGAAGGTATAGGTCGTGTTTGCGTTGTGTTGGATGATCAGTGTATCTTGGTCGCGAGTTTCATGACGCGAACACGTAAAGTAATTTTAAGACAGTGTATTTTGGTTCACTGCAAATGGGAGGTTGCTTCCGTGTTCGCGAATAGTATACCTGGAGCGGGCCTATAAGTACTATATTTCGGGCGTTTGGGTTATTTTATCACATTTTGAGTTATGAAGCTGGGACTCGAGCAGTTTTAGAGAGGGTATTCATCACATGAATTGGGGTAAATATTTTTTACTCTGTTTTGATTATATTTCATGATTCCATATTCGATTTTGGCATTTGCTTGATGATTTTAAAAGAGAAATTGGGGATTTTTGTCTAAACTTTCTTAAAGTGAATATTTGAGTTTTGAACATCGAATCGGTGATTGGACTCGTAATTGAATGAGTCATCGGAATTTGTGAGTTTTGTTGGTTTCGAGGTGCAAGCTCGGATTTGACTTTTTGGTTGACTTTGAGTTTTTGATTAAAGATTAGACTTTTATCATTTGGGTTTGTTTCCTTTGGCATTATTTGATATTTTTGAGTTGTTTTTGGCTAGTTTCGAGTCGTTTGGAGGTTGATTCATGCAGTATGGCACTTCTAGAGTACTATTTGACTTGCTCGGTAATTGATTGCCTTGCTTGAGATAAGTATCCTATCTAAAGTTGATTCATACGGGTGCGTATCTATGAGGGGGTTGACCCCATGTGCGAGCACTGGAGTATTTATTCATGCTCGGGGTAGTTCTTAGGTTATGACATGCCTTGAATTGATTAATAAGCCTCATATTGTGATGTATCTCTTGTTTGTACCCCTATTGTGAGATATTTGATCCATGTTTGAGCTTGCATAGAGATTAATCTCTTAATTTAACCTCGTAGCTGTTTTTTTTTTATGTATTCACCTGTTTTGAGCTATGATATCACATTTGCACATGCATACACCTTAGCATGTCACTTATAACAGTCCAGGATTATGAAATTTGATATTCTTTGATCATGTACATTTATTCTTGCGTATTTGCTTTATGTGTGATATGGTTTGGACTGGTAGCATGTGACCACGCCAGACGGATTGTGATATTGTGCATGTGATCATGCTGGGTGGATTGTGATATTGTACATGTGACCACACCCGGTGGATTGTGATATTGAGCACGTGACCACACCAGGCGAATTGTGATTATTAGCACGTGAGTTGTCCGTGCGGTTGTTATATTATTAGCATGTGAGTTGTCCGTGTGGATCCAACTATTTATATTATTGGCACATGAGTTATCTGTGAAGTGCGTGAGTTATCCGTGATGTTGATATTAATAACACGTGAGTTGTTGTGCAGCACGTGAGTTGTCCGTGCAGCGTGTGGATACGGATCCATCCCCCTAGGATCACCCTCTAATGTTTCTTTCTTGATGGTGGACACGCGAATTATGAGAAACCGACGGGTTTCTGGTTGATGTGAGCTTTGGAAGAGTTGGTCATTGGTTAGGTTCAGTTACTGGGATTCTGATATGGGTCGGATGTCACGATCCAAAATTCATTATAGGTCACGATGGTGCCTAATGCCGCCGTCAAGAAAGACATCGATGATTTATCAATTTAATTACTAATTTTATTAATTTCGAAATCATAGATTTTAATAAGGAAGGAAATTTCCACTTCTAAATCCACATAAACGTATTGTAGTTTATAAAAGAAATGAAAGGCGAGAATAATATACGGAACCGTAAGAATCAACTAGTATAACCCCAAAACCCAGTGTCACAACTGCATGAGCATTTACTAAGGAGTGCAATAATAATACAACATCTGTCTGGAATATAAATAAGACGTGATAAAATAAATAGTACGAAGGGGACTCTGTAGACTGCGATGCATAGCTTGGGATGCAGCTCACATGAAGTCTCCTTAACAGCTGCGCCTACGCGCCAAAATGATCATCAAATGAACCTGTCAAATCTTGTACATTTAATGCAGAAGTGCAGCATGAGTACGTAAATTAACGCATACCCAGTAAGTATTAAGCCTAACCCCGGAGAAGTAGTGACGAGGGTTCGACATTGACACTTACTAGTGGTCCATAAATCAAAATGATAGATCACAGATAGATAAGAGTGCAAGAATAGTAGTGAGGTAAATTTGTAACTAGCACAATCTTCCAAAATTTCTTTTCAACGTTATCAATTCCTCAATCTCGTATTCCATCTCGACAGCTCGGAAATATCAAGTGTCAATAACAAACGGATAAGAAATACCATATAAATGCAAGGCATCAGTGGAAGGAAAATCTCGCGAATATTCATATTGGTAGCGATATAACGCAAGATTATGTCGAGGTACTACGACCAGATCTCAGAAAGAGTATGATACTGCCGCGGGGATTGGCCCGATCCCATCATAACATGTACACTGCTGAGGGTCGAGCAGCATGAACCATAGATACATCTATTATACTGCCGAAAAGAACGGCCCGCTCCATGAGAGTGTGGTACATAATCTTGTCGAGGTGTTCGGCTTTCTCCACAAGAAAATAAAGGAATAATCGATTACGAGACATGAGCGTACGAAACAGTATATGAACACAAAGTGAGCATAACCTTTACCCTTTCTCAAATAACTTGCCAACAACTCAAGGTAATAAAGCTCGGCCTATTATATATGTATATATTTCTAAACCAATTCAATTATTATTTCAACGACCCAAAATTCATAAGGTCGTGATGGCGCCGGACATCATTGTCAGGCAAGCCAATCATTAATTAATTGAAATAATTTTCGGTTTTATCATTATGAAAAATATTTTCTTTCACTTTATTACATATTAACCAAATAAAACCTGTTAATTAAAATAATGGTTTGAATACTGCACTTTAGCAAATATATCCCAACACATCCCAGAACCCGGCGTCACAAGCACATGAGCGATTTATAAGAATTTATACAATCATCACAAAGCATGTCTGAAATACAAATTGGACAAGGAAATTTAAAAAAAAAAAAAAATACAGTACGGGGGAGACTCTGCCAGTTACGGATCGCCTCCGGAAGGTGCAGCTCGCCTAAGTCTCTAACCAGCCATGTAATATGAAGGTACCTGTGCAATCAAAATGCACAACAAGTGTAGCATGAGTACAAAAATAATGTGTACTCAGTAAGTCGCCCGCCTAACATCAGAGAGGTAGTGACGAGAGGTCGAATTAGACACTTACTAAGGGCCAGCAAATTAATTAACAGCATATGATGAACACGGTAGGCATGTAGGGGTAGTAAAGCAGCAATATATATAAGGCACTAAAATCCAAGTAAATACTGGAAATAACAAATAGTTACCACTTCCTCAATTTTTCCCCAAATATTTTAAATAAACAATTTCCTCTCTGTTTTCCCCCAAATATCTTATCACTTTTAAAAATACATGAAAAACATTTAAAAATTTAGCATGCGCATACGGGATAAGGACAACCGGCCCGAGCCGTCATAATAATCATCTTTGTGCACTGCCGAGGATCGAACGGCCCGTACCAAAAGTGAACCTCTCAAAAAAATACTCATGCCTATGCACTGCCGAGGATCGAACAGCCCGTACCAACAGTACATCTTTCAATAAAATACTCATGTCTATGCACTGCCGAGGATCGAACGGCCCGTACCAAAAGTGCATCTTTCAATAAAATACTCATGTCTATGCACTGCCGAGGATCGAACGGCCCGTACCAAAAATGCATCTTTCAATCCGTTGTGGCGTACGGCCCGCTCCCATGAGAGTGGGGGATATAACACTCCGCTCGCTGAATGTAAATTGCGAAGAGGTCACATGCAATCAGGCAAAATCAACAGTCCACCCTGAATACGTCGGGAAAACAAATACTCAAGTAAATGACAAATTTCTCTTTTAAAAATCATAAAATAGTGTTTAAAAACTTTTTCGAAATTCACTTGCCAAGTTTTTATAATGTTTGATAATACAACCTTATCTGGAAATACAATTGCCCGCGAAGGAAATCAATTCTCTTTTTAGATGGTTTAGAAAAATAAACTCTAATCTTCCTTAGTCATTCAATTACAATTTCGGTTATATTAGCAGTCTAATATCACAGACAAGATCACAGGTATAACATGTAAGGCATGCTAGTGGGTCCTAGGCTACCCGGACATGGCATAATAGTAGCTACGCACGGACTCCCATCACCTCGTGCGTGCGTAGACCCCGCAGATAGTAACGCATACTTAATTAGTTCACCTAGGGGGATAATTCCCCCTCACAAAGTTAGAAAGGAGACTTACCTCGCTCCGAAGTCCCATAACCGGCTTCCAAGCCCTTCTGACGACTCCCATGGATGCACAACGCCCCAAAACTACCACATAACGGCAAAGCAATAAAAATTCATCCTAATACTCAAAAAAAATTCAAAATATATACTTTCTCAACTCCGCTCGGTGAAATGACCAAAATGCCCTCGGGCCCACGTGCCCGGAATCCGAAATTTCTCGAAAATATAATCTACCCATAGCTCCACTAGTTCAAATATACAATTTACTCTACATTTCATGCTCAAATTCGTGGCTAAAAATAAAAATTTCCATTTTCTAGGTTTCTTTAAGATTCCCCAATTTCCTACCAATTTCCATGTTTCCATGCATATACTTGTATTTAACTTTAAAAACATGAAGAAATTACTTACCTTGACATTGCATGAAGAAATCTTCTCTTGAAGCTCCTCCAAAATCGACCAAACCAAATAAGAAATGAAGAAATGGCCACAAATTCACGGTTTTAAACATTCTGCCTAGCCTCGATTCCGCACCTGTGCTCCGCAGGTGCGACCAATCTCCCGCACCTGCGGTTTTCCTCAGCTTCAGCCCAAAATCGCACTTGCGCCCCATATCCCACATCTGCGACTTCGCAGGTGCAGAAATACCATCGCACCTGCGCTCCCAGCCACACCACCACTTTTTCGCACCTGCGGTGCCATAGCCGCACCTGCGGCCAAACCCTCGCAGGTGCGGTCACACCAGATGACAGCAAAATTCCAGCCTTCTTCAAACTCTCAACTTGATCCGTTAACCACCTGGAATCCACCCGAGACCACCGGGACCCCGTCCAATTATACCAACCTGTTCCAAAACATAATGCGAACTTGCTCAAGGCCTCAAATCACACCAAACAACATCGAAACCACGTATTGCACCCAAATCCGAACTTTATGAACTTAGAAATTTCCAACTTCTACATCTGATGTTGAAACCAATCAAATCACGTCTGTTCGACCCCAAATTTTGCACACAAGTCATGTTCGACACTACAGACCTGCTCCAACTTCCGGAATCGCATTCCGACTCCGATATCAAAATTTCCACTTCCGATCGAATTTCTCGAAAACCTTCAAATTTCTATCTTTAGCCAAATGACTCCAAAATGACCTACGGACATCAAAATTCATTTTCGATCACGCTCCCAACTCCAGAATCACCATACGAAGCTATTCCCAGACTCGGAATCCTAAACGGACACCAACATCACTAAAATGCGCTTCAAGCCAAACTTAGGAAATTCCTTCAAAAATGCTAACTTCCACATTATACGCCGAAATGCTCTCGGGTTATCCAAAACCCGATCCGGACATACGCCCAAGTCCAAAATCATCATACGAACCTGCTGGAACCTTCAAATCATGATTCGGAGGTTGGTTACTCAAAATTCCAATTTTAGTTGATTCTTCCAACTTAAGGCTTCTAAAATGAGAATTTTTCTTTCCAACCAACTCTAAACTTCACGAAATTCAATTCTGACCACGCCCACGGGTCGTAATACCTGAAGTGAAGTTGCTCATGACCCCAAACTGCTGAATGACGTGCTAGAGCTCAAATCGACCGATCGGGTCGTTACATTCTCCCCCACTTAAACAGACGTTCGTCCTCGAACGTGCTAAGACTTACTCAGGAGTTATCTGAAATCACTGTTTAACACCTCGAGCACCTGCCCGTGCTACCACAACCCAGTTGAGTGCATTAGCTTGATCAAATCTGAAGATTCCTTCTTTATCCATATAATAAGCTCAGAACCTAGTTTCAATACCTGAAATTTTCTGTCAGACCTAGTTCCAATACATAAACACTGTATCATCCACCACCCCATATACCAGAACATGACTGCATACTTTTGCCGAATCAGCACCATGCACGCATAACTCATCATCTGACCACAATGGCACTCCATGAACCTTAATAGGCAAAATTTCACGAATCTGGTGCTCCTGATGCACCTCCTAACAAATATGCATACACCCTGCTATGAACTTGAATAATGGTATTTGTTCTTTAATATACACTTCACATAACTTTATCGCACTGATCCCCGATCCGATAATCTCGTCTCACCCAGTATGAACTGCTCAGGCAACAAATCACCCCAAACATGACCAACAACCTCACATAATACCACATCGCGCCAATAGGCCATAACTCAAACATGATAATAAGAAACGACTCAGGAAGGGACTATTCAACTCACGCAACTAATATGAACTTTTCTCATAAAATAGGAAGTAAAACATAAGAAAAAAATAAATATATATTAACCCTTCTCATCATCACATTGTTGCGGCGTGCAACCCGATCTAAATAACATACCTATGGCGGCGTGCCACCCGATCCCATCATAAAACTCACATAAGGAAATATACACGGAGCTGAATTGCTCACTATTACACATTACCGAACATCGGTCACAAGCACGATAAGTGCATAACGCCATCTTGGGGAGACTGATAAGTGAAAAAGCTCAAGCACGACTGAGGTGCGATATATATATACACTCTGGATCTCAAGAGCTATCCTGCTCACATAAGATCATCACTACGCGGAGATCTCAACTCATCAGAAATTATCAAGCCGTTTCACAACTCACACGGCACAATCATAAGATCACATGAATTTGACGAAGACGGAACAACATCTGTTGTTCTAATACCTTTCCATGAAAAGCGCTCTACTGAAATGAACATGACTGGCTCGTACGGAGCCCATAATCATATCTAAATCCATCCGCAAAGATCGAGTCTACCTTGCTCGCACCAAACTAAGCTAATAGCTTTTACCTAAGTCCATAATAACACACTTCCTCTCATAATATGCAAGAACAACCATCATAGCCGGGACAAACACCCCACAATCCACAACCAAATGAACTGAACGCCTTTCAGGCATAACTTCTCAAATAAACAACATTGCACTTCTTTATAATCAGTCCAAATCCTCAATCCATCAAGTGACTACATGTCACACTTATACAATCTTTTCGTGGTCATGCTTCCACAACCTTCCACACAAGGCAACAAGACACATCAAGAACCCATGACCAGGGTTCAAAGCCTCTTTCACCGAATATCGATCTCAGGTGACACTGAAGATAACACCAGCCTACTCTGAACTTTCAAATCCCTTATTCTTGCTCATCCGAGCTCATAACATCCTCGTCAACACCGAATGGTAATCTCGATTCTCATTCCCAGTTACAACATACTGCTTACCGCACCTAACATGCCAACACGAGGTAACGCAAGAATTCCATCATAACTTCTGAACCACCAATAGGGTGAAGACTTTATCATATAGAAACCTTTTACTTAACTCGATTCAAGAGTACCATCTCAACATACGAGTGAATTCCCACAATCACCCAACATGCAAATCCTTAAGTAGTAGTCTATACCACCATAACCCTTCCGGGATCTGCCTATACCTGACAGGCCATAGCACTAAAATGCTCCCACATGGAATCCATTACAACAGCCGACAAGCCCCGTGCACACCGGCACAAACCACATGCATAACTTAATCACACCGAAGGAACTGATCACTACCGTAAATGTTCCATTTCAAACCATGGCTAATCAATCTATTTTCTTTTAATCATCTTCAATTGCTTCAGGAATAATAGCAACTTCCTTCAACTCATAGCAAACTCAACCCTCACTCATCCCGAGTGACCTTGATTCACGAGACCATGCTGCCTAAATCTCGAAACCCGTCTCACACCCTCTTCATAATCTTTCTACAACCCGGAGTTTATTTCTTCCACTCCTCCAATACTATCCTGCATGCTGAAAATAACATAGAACACTCCAACCATTTTTCTTCTTCTCAGAAATCATACTGCAAAAGCTCGATTCTTAATCATACTGTTGCTGCCTTTAACCCTTAAACACTGCATTCTTAACTCTTGGATTCACTAGGACCGCTATCAAGAGTCACCCACTCTGACTGGCCCTGAATACAATCAACCCCAAGGCTCTCCTAGCACATAAACACCCTTTTCAATGAAGCATGTGACTGAGTCACTATCCTTACAACTCGCCTATGCCTTAAGCATACATTCTGAATCTTCCAAAGCCTAACCCTGGTCCGATAGGGCCAACTCTTTCACACATTAATCAAATTCCACGCACAATCGCCATTTTACTCCTTTCCCTTAGCTGTAATAACTTGCCAACACGCTGACAATCTGTAACCCTATGATAACACAATCCTGCAACCCAACTGCAGATGGTGAGACTCCCCTACTTAGCCCGAAACTACTCCTTGCACCACTCTAGACCTTGTCGAGATCCTTTCTCCTTTGATAATGCGATCTTGCTCAACCAATCCGTCCATTTCTTCCAAATTCTCTTGCTAGCACTCCCTAAAGATTCAAATTCTCTAGCATCATTCACATATTTTGCCTCCTACCAAATGGCCACTAGAACGCCTCACAGAGACCTTCCAACCATGCCACCGCTAACCTATTCACAGGAGATAACCCACTTGTGGAAATCACCAACTGACACCTTCCAACGACGTTGAAATGCACGCTCTCTGTTACTTCAATACCCCATCACACGTCCTGCTTCATTTACCAACTTTACTAGTTTGTCCGCTCCTCATGGACATCCATTAAATGCGCGACAATATCTTCAAATTCCAAGCTATGCTGCCGCTCCCCCACTTTGCAACTGCTCGACTTCAGCTTCTTACACCTGGCCTCCTAGAAATGGAACCACCGCCTAGCCTCACTTTAGGACAATTCTCTGTAGCTCTCAAACCAGCAGATCACCACGACTTCAAGCTCTCCGAAGATCATCTTTCTCTAGTTGCCTTCATTATCAACATGTATCCGGTACTGAACCACCGCACCTCACGGTCTCTGCCAACCGCATTCTTCAATACTTCTTCTCAATACTCTAACCCCACGCAATCGAAAAAACCATAGCACCGACAAACTTAACACATTCCATTCAATTAATGACGACGACTTCACGTCACATATGCATATCCCACCTCACTTGAAGACACCAAGTCTTACTACTTGATCAACTCCAACCGTACCATTCATAATCCAAATGCATTTCCTCTGCCGGGACTAAAATACTGAAATCTCGAAATCAAACTCTGAGAAGACCTCCCTTCAAACCATTCACCACCCCCAACATACGAGCAAGCATTCCATAATCATATCGACATCACACGATAACCATCGCAAGCATCATCACTACCTGAGCATAGCCTTAACGCTCTCAGAAACACAGCTACTGAGTTGAAACAACATACCATTCTTCTGCAGGGCGATAACACCAGCCCCCAACCAATTACACATGAAAACATCTCGGATTACATCTGTAGCACCATTTCAATTCCTCAAATTCATGATTCATAGCAAGCGCTTTGCAACGCGTAAGATTGAGTAGGAATAAACATAGGCACAAGCCTCAAAGGAATCAAATCGCACGATGAGGAATTAAGAAGGGAAGTACTCTTAACAACCCTGTAGCCTCTCGAAGATAAGTACAGACGTCTCCCTACCGATCCGCAAGACTCTACTAGACTTGATCATGACTCGTGAGACCTACGGGAACCTAGTGCTCTAACACCATATTGTCACGACCCAAAATCCATAAGGTCGTGATGGCGCTGGACATCATTGTCAGGCAAGCAATTCATTAATTAATTGAAATAATTTCCAGTTCTAAAATTTATGAAAATCATTTCCTTTCACTTTATTACATATTAAAAAAATAAAACATGTTAATTAAAATAATGGTTTGAATACTACATTTTAGCAAATATATCCCAACACATCCCAGAACTCAACGTCACAAGTACATGAGCGTTTATAAGAATTTATACAATCATCACAAAGCATGTCTGAAATACAAATTGGACAAGGAAATTTAAAATAAAAATAAATAGAGTACGGGGGAGACTCTGTCAGCTGCGGATCGCCTCCGGATGGTGCAGCTCGCCTAAGTCTCCAACCAGCCATGTAACTATGAAGGTACGTGTGCAATAAAAATGCACAACAAGTGTCTCATGAGTACAAAAACAACGTGTACTCAGTAAGTCGCCCGCCTAACCTCAGAGAGGTAATGACAAGAGGTCGAATTAGACACTCACTAAGGGCAAGCAAATTAATTAACAGCATATGATAAGCACGGTAGGCATGTAGGGGTAGTAAAGCAGCAATATATATAAGGCACTTAAATCCAAGTAAATACTGAAAATAACAAACAGTTACCACTTCCTCATTTTCCCCCAAATATTTTAAATAAACAATTTCCTCTCTGTTTTCCCCCAAATATCTTGTCACTTTTAAAAATCCATGAAAAACATCTAACAATTTAGCATGCGCATACTGGATAAAGACAACCGGCATGAGCCGTCATAAGAATCATCTCTGTGACTGCCGAGGATCGAACGACCCGTACCAAAAGTGCACCTCTCAAAAAAATACTCATGCCTATGCACTACCGAGGATCGAACGGCCCGTACCAAAAGTGCATCTTTCAATAAAATACTCATGTCTATGCACTGCCGAGGATCGAACGGCCAGTACCAAAAGTGCATCTTTCAATAAAATACTCATGTCTATGCACTGCCGAGGATCGAACGGCCAGTACCAAAAGTGCATCTTTCAATAAAATACTCATGTCTATGCACTGCCGAGGATCGAAAGACCCGTACCAAAAGTGCATCTTTCAATAAGAAACTCATGTCTATCCACTGCCGAGGATCGAACGGCCCGTACCAAAATTGCATCTTTCAATCCACCGTGGCGTACGGCCCGCTCCCATGAGAGTGGGGGAAATAACACTCCACTCACGGAATGTAAATTGCGAAGAGATCACATGCAATCAGGCACAATCAACAGTCCACCCCGAATACATCGGGAAAACAAATACTCAAGTAAATGACAAATTTCTCTTTTAAAAACCATACAATAGTGTTTAAATCCTTTTTCAAAATTCACTTGCCAAGTTTTTATAATGTTTGATAATACAACCTTATCCGGAAATACAATTGCCCGCGAAGGAAATCAGTTCTCTTTTTAGATGGTTTAGAAAAATAAACTCTAATCCTCCTTAGTCATTCAATTACAATTTCGGTTATACTAGCAGTCTAATATCACAGACAAGATCACAGGTATAACAGGTAAGGCATGCTAGTGGGTCCTAGGCTACCTGGACATGGCATAATAGTAGCTACGCACGGACTCCCGTCACCTCGTGCGTGCGTAGCCCCCGCAGATAGTAACCCATACTTAGTTAGTTCACCTAGGGGGATAATTCCCCCTCACAAAGTTAGAAAGGAGACTTACCTCGATCCGAAGTCCCATAACCTGCTTCCAAGCCCTTCCGACGACTCCCATGGATGCATAACGCCCCAAAACTACCACATAACGGCAAAGCAATGAAAATTCATCCTAATACTCACAAAAAATTCAAATTATATACTTTCCCAACTCCGCTCGGTGAAATGATCAAAATGCCCTCCGGCCCACGTGCCCGGAATCCGAAATTTCTCGAAGATATAATCTACCCATAGCTCCACTAGTTCAAATATACAATTTACTCTACATTTCATGCTCAATTTCGTGTCTAAAAATTCAAATTTCCATTTTCTAGGTTTCTTTAAGATTCCCAATTTCCTACCAATTTCCATGTCTAATTTCATGTATATACTTGCATTTAACTTTGAAAACAAGAAGAAATTACTTACCTTGACATTGCATGAAGAAATCCTGTCTTGAAGCTCCTCCAAAATCGACCAAACCAAAGAAGAAATGAAGAAATGGCCAAAAATTCACGGTTTTAAACATTCTGCCCAGCCTCGATTCCGCACATGCGATCCTTCCTCCGCACCTGCGCTCCCGCAGGTGCGACCAATCTCCCGCACCTGCGGTTTTCCTCAGCTTCAGTCTAAAATCGCACATGCGCCCCATATCCCGCATCTGCGACTTCGCAGGTGCGGAAATACCACTTGCGCCCCCAGACAGACCACCACTTTTTCGCACCTGCGGCCAAACCCTCGCAGGTGCGGTCACACCAGATGACAGCAAAATTCCAGTCTTATTCAAACTCTTAACTTGATCCGTTAACCCCGAACAATTATACCAATCTGTTCCGAAACATAAGGCGGACTTGCTCGAGGCCTCAAATCACACCAAACAACATCGAAACCACGAATCGCACCCAAATCCGAACTTTATGAACTTAGAAAATTCCAACTTCTACATCCGATGCCGAAACCTATCAAATCACGTCTGATTGACCCCAAATTTTGCACACAAGTCATGTTCGACACTACGGACCTGCTCCAACTTCCAGAATTGCATTTTGACCCCGATATCAAATTTTTCACTTCCGGTCGGATTTCTCGAAAACCTTCAAATTTCTATCTTTAGCCAAATGACTCCAAAATGAGCTACGGACATCCAAATTCACTTCTGATCGCGCTCCCAACTCCAGAATCACCATACGAAGCTATTCCCAAACTCGAAATCCCAAACGGACATCAACATCACTGAAATACGCTTCAAGCCAAACTTAGGAAATTCCTTCAAAATGCTGACTTCCACATTATACGCCGAAACGCTCCCTGGTTATCCAAAACCCGATCCGGACATAAGCCCAAGTCCGAAATCATCATATGAACCTGCTGGAACCTTAAAACCCTGATTCGGAGGTCGTTTACCAAAATTCCAATCTTAGTTGATTCTTCCAACTTAAGGCTTCTGAAATGAAAATTTTTCTTTCCAACCAACTCTAAACTTCCCGAAATTCAATTCCGACCACGCCCACGAGTCGTAATACCTGAAACGAAGCTGCTCATGACCCCATCCTGCTGAACGACGCGCTAGAGATCAAAATGACTGATCGGGTCGTTAAAATTACATGGTAAAGTCCTAAGTCTATACGGACATAACATTCTTTAGATATGTACGGACTCTCGTCATCTCATGTGTACGTAGCACCCACAACTAATAGCACATAACAATTACATCACCTAGGGGTGGTTTCCCCCTCACAAATTTAGACAGGAGACTTGCCTCGCTCCAAAGATCCATAACCGGCTCCAACACCTCTCTAACACCTCAACTCCATGTCACACGTTCCGAAACTAATCAAACAACGTGCAAATCAATCAAAATATACTCTAATGCTTATGTCACGACCTAAAATCCACAATAGGTCGTGATGGCGCCTAACACCGCCGCCAGGCAAGCAACGATGAATGATCCACTTAATTACTCATTTTTATTCCATTGAAATCAAAATTTTCAATAATTAAATAGTATGAAATAGAATTTACAGGGTGAAACAATGATAATTATGTGAACTACCATACTAAACATCCAGTAGGAACCCCCAAAACCCCGTGTCACAAGTGCATGAATATTAACTAGGAAATATGATAAAATACAACATCTGTCTGGAATACAAATTAGACATGAGAATGTAAATAACTCTGATGGAGACTTTGTGTGTTGCGGACTCGTAACATGGGATGCAGCTCACCTAAGTCCCTGCAATAGCCACGCCTCTACGCCCACATGACCACTAGACATATATGTACCTGCACAAAGTGTGCAGCAAGTGTAGCATGAGTACGTAAATCACGTACCCACTAAGATCTAGTCTAACCTCGAAGAAGTAGTGACAGCGCGCGGATGGATAGGGCGGGCGAAGCGCGAAGGGGATGGATGTCTGAGCGGTCAACACTTATTATGGTCTAACAATAAAGTACCAAAATTATAATTAACATGGATTATATAAATACAGCTGAAAACTCAATAACAAGAAATAACCAAATCATTATTTCACTAATAGTAAATCCCAAATTAATTTCCATTATTTAGCAAATTAATTTCTCAAGCCAATGAAACAATATCAATCAAAATTGGACTCCAAGAATTATTACGCACGAATTATGCCGAGTTCGTACGGCCATATCCAACATACAAATATATAAATTGTGTGTTGTTGAGGGTCGAACGGCACGAACCATAGATTCATCTATCTGTTACCCAGGCGTTCGACCCGCTCCACAAGAAGAGAAAATACACTAAACCAACCGATTAAAGATTATTAAGAGGCTAATATTCAAAGAAATACCAATTCTCATTAACGGTCATGTGACCCATCCAAGACTCAAGTAAATGAAGTTTAACCTTTTACAATTCTTTTATCAAGTTCCAATATGATTTAAGCAGTTAAATTAACAAGCAGGATACAAACATCGCAAGAATAACATGATTTGAGTCCTAGCCTACCCAGACATAAGCATAATTAGTAGCTATATACGGACTCTCGTCACCTCATGCGTATGCAGCCCCCACAAATAGAAGCATATATTAAATCAATTCACGTATGGGGTTAATTCCCTCTTGCATGGTTAGAAAAGAGACTTACCTCGCTCCGAAGTTCCATAACCGGCTCCGAAGATTTTCCAACAACCCAAATCGATGCCTATCGCTCCAAAACTATTCAATCAGTGTGCAAATCCATACATATATACTCTAATACTCATTATAATCCAATTTATAACAATTTTCAACTCCGCTCGAAAAGTCGATAAAGTCACCCCCGGGCCAACGTGCCCCGATACCAAAAATTTTCGAAGATAAACATTACCCATAACATCAAAAACTCAAATACATAATTTATTCTTAATTCCATACCCAAATTCGTGGTCAAAATCCAAAAATATCAATTTCTAGGTTTTTCTTCAAAATCCTAAATTTCTACAAATTTTAATGTCTAAATCCATATATAAACCTTGTATTTAACTCACAACTAGTATAAATCACTTACCTCATGATTGACGATGAAAATGGTGCTCCACAATTGCTACTAGGTCGGCTCTCGTGGAGGAAATGAGATAGAAATGGCCAAGCTCCCGATTTTCAAAAGACACCACCCAGTCCGACCTTCTTGGCGAACGCGGCAAATCCCTCGCATTCGAGGAGCAATACCAGCTCCATCTCAAAAACTCCCTTTCGTGAACGCGAGTCAATGCTCGTGAACGCGATGCTTTACCAGGAGAACCTTCGCGAATGCGTTGCACCCTTCGCGAACGCGAAGGCTAAAATTCCCATAGGTCCAGTTTCTCCTTCGCGAACGCATAGCTCAAAAGTCAGCAGCCAACAGATCCGTCCTCGCGAACGCGGGAATCCCTTCGTGTTCGCGAAGAAGAAAACCAGAGACCGGACATCAGCCACCACAACTCAGCCAAACTTGGTCCGAAACCATCCGAAATACCTAAGGACCCCGGGACCCCATCCAATCATACCAAACAGTTCCATAACATAACACGGACCCGGTCGAGGCTTCAAATCACATAAAACAACATCGAAATAATGAATCGCACCCCAATTCAAGTTTAATGAACTTTATAACTTCAAACTTCCACATTCGATGCTGAAACCTATCAAATCACGTCTGGTTGATCTCAAATTTTGCACAAGTCACATTTGACATTATGAACCTACTCCAACTTCCAGAATCGTGATCCGAACCCAATCTCAAAAAGTTCACTCCCAGTCAAACTTCCCAAGAACCTTCAAATTTCCAACTTTCGCCAAATGACGCCAAAATGACCTACGGACCTCCAAATCCACATTCGGACACGCTCCTAAGACCAGAATCACCATACATAGCTATTCCCACTTTCGAAATCCCAAACAAACATTGATAACATTAAAATACACTTCAAACCTAACTTATGAAATTCTTCCAAAAGTGCTAACTTTCCATAATAAGCACTGAAATGCTCCCGGGTCACCCAAAACCCGATCCGGACATACGCTTAAGTCCGAAATCATCATAAGAAACCTATTGGAACTTTCAAATCCTGATTTTGAAGTCGTTTATTCAAAACTCAAACCTTAGTCAACTCTTCTAACTTAAAGCTTCTGAAATGAGATTTTTCTTTCCAAATCAACTTCACTTCCCGAAATTCAATCTCGACCACACGTACAAGTCATAATACCTCAAGTGAAGCTACCCAAGGCTTCAAACCACCGAACGATGCGCTAGAGCTCAAAATGACCGGCCGGGTCGTTACATTCTCCCTCACTTAAACATACATTCCTCCTCGAATGTGCTAAGAATTGTTCCGGAGTTTTCCAAAATCACTATCAACACCTCGTGCACCTACCCGTGCCACCACAACCTGGTTGAGCACATTAGCTCGATCCTGTCTGAAGATCCCTCCTATTATTTAGTCAAATAAGTCTTAGAGCCAAATTCTAACATCCAAAATCCTCTACTAGGCCTGCTTTCGACATACGAACACCGTATCAGTCACTACACCTTGTACCAAAACATGATTGTATACCCTTACTGAATTCACACCATGCACTGCATAATTCACATGACCATAATAACATCATTTGACAACTATAACCGAAATTCCACGAATCGGATGCCCACAACACACCTCATGACGCATATAAGTCCTGATCCAACTCTTGCAATACTACGACGACGGAAGAGATGTGTAGAAATGCATAACCACCTGCCGAATCAACAAATCATTGAGTCACTCCTCCTGACAAGAACCATTACCTCATTTTGAACTAAATAACGAAATTTGCCCTTTAATATGACTTATATAAATCCGATCACACTGATCACAGGTTCAATAATCTCGGCTCACCCAGTACAAGCTGCTCCGGCAATAAGCCACTGCAAACACTATCGAAGATTTTATTTGACGCCATCAATGCACCTACAAGCTACAACTGGAATATGATACATAAGGAAGAACAAACTCTGGAAAAGAACTGTCAACCCGCGTAACGAATAAAACGGCCATCAAATATTATGATCCTTTCTCAGAGGTAAGAAACAAGGCACCCAAAATGAATATAAAAAATCGTGCTTAACATCTCACTGTTGCGGCGTGCAACCTGGTTCACACAACATACCCGTAGCAGCGTGCCACCCGATCCAAACAATATACCTGTGACAGCGTGCCACCCGACTGGCACATGACAATCGAAAGAAAACACACATCAAGTCGTAACGCTTATACTCACGAAATCTCCAAATATCAACCACAAGCACGCCAAGTGCATAATACAAATCCTGGGGATATGGATAGCGCCATACAGTATGAAACTCAAGCACAACTAAGGTGCGATATGTGACCTGCATTTCAAGAGCCATCCTGCTCACATAACACTACAGCTGCGCGGGACCTCAACACATGTGCGAATAATCAAGTTGTCTCACAACCCACATGGAACAATAGGCATTACATGAAATAGCTGACAAAAATAACATCCAATGCTCGAAGACTCTTCCATAAGAAACGCTATGCTGAATGAACCCACCAGGCCTGGTGAAAAGAACACATCCACATTTAGACCCATCAACGGACCTCAAGCTGATTCTGATCATACCATATTGGGCAATTAACTTTTCAAGGATCCATAATGACCTATTCATGACACATAAACACAATCGTCAAATCCGGAACAAACTCACACGGTCCACAACCCAAGGAATAGAATGTCACTCATGCATAAACTACCGCATTTGAAATAGTACCATAATCTCCATACTTGGTTTCAATCTTTAATCAATCAAGTGACTACATGTCACACTTATACAAATCTCTCTATGGGTACGCTCACACGACCTTCCGCTCAGGTAGCAAAGTCCGCACATCCATACCACAAATCGTTCTAATTTTGTAAAGTGAAGCAAATATTCGCACGTCAATAACAAAGCCTCTTCCACAAGACACCATCCACATGTGACACTAAATAAAATGCCAGCTTACTATGAACATCTAAATTCACTCATGCTCATTCGAGTTTGTAACATTCTTTCAACATCAAACCACAATCTTGACCTTTAACTTCCTATACCCATGCCGCTCACTGCACCTATCTACCGCTACACGATAACACACGTATTTACCATAACCCTTGAAATACTAGTGGAATAAAACACTTCATTGGCTGGAAAACTTTTCACTCAGCTCATTTAAGAAGAACCAAAGCACCATGCAACTGAATTCTCAAACCGCAGAAAATACAAACCTCAAGTCGTGATCTAAAATGCCATAACTCTTCTGGAATCCATTTACACAATAAAGCAATTCGAATCAAATACCTCCTAAATCAACCAAGTTGTAGTGGCGCTCAAGCCAAGTGTACAACCATAAACTACATGTATAACTTCATGCTGAAGAAACAGATCACTTCCACAATCGTGTTGATTCAACCATTATCAATCGCACCACTTCTTCCAATTTACTCGGGACTTGCCCTAGAAATAATAATAGCTCCATTCAAACATAACGAAACCCAACAACACTCATCCTGAGTGACCCAATCCACGAGACCACTTCGTCTCAATACCCATGAACCATCTCATATTCTCCCTACGCGCACAATAGCATCACCAACTGGTACACCCGTTCTGCAAGACCTTCAGCAAATCCAAAGCTATTTCTTCCCTTCCTCCAATACTGCACGGTATACCCAATGATAACGTAAATCATTCCAAGTACTTAGGCACTATATTTAAATTCTTGAACCCACTAGGACCACTGTTAAAAGTCACCCACTCTCACGTGGCCTCGAATATAAGTCAAAATCTAGTGCTATGCTAGCACGTGGAGACCCTATCAAAGAAGCACCCGACTGAATTCTTTTCCTTGTACATTTCACCCACAAGAATCATAAACTTTAAGTCTTCCCAAAACCTGAACATGAATCAATAAGGCCCAAATATAGAATGCATTCCTCAAATCCTTTGCTCGAATCACTACTGATGTTTTCTGTCCTTAGTCATAATAACACACCAATACACCAATAACCAGAAACCGCACGAGCAGAAAACCACGCGATCCAAACATAGACGGTGGGGCTCCCCCACGTAGATTGAAGCTACAAATTTCATAACCCTGGAACCCACCAAGCTTCCTCCTTCCCAATTACCATGATCTCGCACAATCAACCCGCCAAATTTCTCGAAATCTTTCTATTAAACATTTCATGAACATTCTGAATCACTAGCCACATTCACATATTCGACCTCTTATCGGATAGCCAGTAAAATTCTTTATAGAAGCTTCATAAACACCACGCAAATGCTAACCTGCTCACAGGAGATAACCCACCTGTGAAAATTCCACGCTGACATCTTCCAACGATGTTGCACTAGGTACAATTACTACGAAATCAGTAAACCCTCCTGAGCTGGTGCTTATTGACCAGTTATACAAGTCTGTTCACTCCCCATTGACATCAACTAAAAGTGAGACAATACATTCCAATCCAAAGTCATGTTGCATTCCCCTTCATATAAAGCAAACTCATTTTTGTCGTATCAAAACTTCCTCCGTATAGTAGTCAACGTTCCAAATTAAGTCCGCAAAGCTAATCATTGTCCACCATGAATCCCAAATCACTCTAAGCTTTTCTCAAGTCATGTGACTATCCTACTACATAATCCATACGCTACTCTATCACTCCCACTTCAGCTAAACCATCTTTTTTAAGTAACTGCTTGACCTCTGCTTTTCATACTTGACCTGCTAGTAACTCAACCACCACGAGACACCTCCTGCCATGTCCTTCTTCATTCTTCGTTGCCCAAATGTTGCCTCAAATCAAATCCATACCTGTAGCACCGGACCAGTGAATTGCTATCAACTCTAAACCTCCTAGAATATCATCTTTCTCGAGCCATCAACATTAGAAACACCGATTCGATTCTGAAACTGCTACATACCGCTATCTCTGACGACCGCTTCCCCAGCATCCTTTCACAATACCCTGCCCCAAAAGCGAATTGAAGAAGACCATAACACTGGCGAACTTAATACATTCAAACAAGGACAACGACACCGCATCACAGATGAAAATTCCACTATGCTCGAAAATACCAAGTCTCGTTACTCCACCAACCCAAACCTGAACATTCATAGTCCGATTGCCTTTCTTTGCTAGAAATAAACGTTGAACCTCTAAATCATATACTGAGAAATCCTCCTTTCAAGTCATTCACTGCCTCGACACATAAACAAATGGCCCACCATTACACCAACACTGTGCGATAACAACGTCTGAACATCATAGCAGTCTACGCGTGAGTGACTATCTATAGACCGCTACACATCACTATCTCTGAAACACTGATTCGATCTCAAAACCGCTACACACCACTATCTCTGACAACCGCTTCTCGGGCACCATTTCACAACACCCTTCCCCGAAGGCAAATCAAAGAAGACCATAACACCGGCGAACCTTAATGCATTCAAACAAGGACGACGACACCACCTCACAAATGAGAATTTCATCTCGCTCAAAAATATCAAGTCTCATTACTCCATTACCCAGAGCCTGAACATCTATAGTCTGATTGCCTTTCCTCCGCTGGAATTAAATGTTGTACTCCTAAACCATGCACTAAGAAATTATTACGAGTCATTCACTACCTCGATACATAAACAAGATCTCTACCATTACACCAACAGTGTGTGATAACAATGCATGAACATCATAATAATCTGTGCATAGCCTCTAAACCATAGGAAATATAGATACTGAGCTGAAATGAAAGAAGATCCTTCCGCAAGGTGACGATAATATCATGTTTGAATACGCAGGGAAAAATATCTTACACCACGTCTGCAGTACCCCTACAACTCCTTGATGCATAACTGATAACAAGCGTTTCACGTCGCATACGATTGAGTAGGAAGGAAATAAAGGCATGAGCCTCAAAGGAATCAAACTGCATAACGAGGAATCAAGAAGGGGAGTGCTCCTAACAGCCTTGTAGCCTCTCGAAGATAAGTACAGACGTTTCCGTACAGATCTGCAAGAATCTACTAGACTTGCTCGTGACTCGTGAGACCGAAGTGAACCTAGAGCTCTGATACCAAGCTGTCATGAACCAGAATCTATTATAGGTCATGATGATGCCTAACGCTGCGGTCAAGCAAGCCATCGATTGATTTAGCAATTTAATTACTCATTTTATTACTTTTGAAATCATAGATTTTAAAAACGAAGGAAATTTACACTTCTAAATCAATGGGAACGTCAAAATTTGTAGTTTATAAAAGAAATGAAATGCGAGAATAATATATGGAAACGTAAGCATCAACTAATATAACCCAAAAATCAGGTGTCATGAGTGCATGAGCATTTAATAAGGGGTACAATAATAATACAACATCTGTCTAGAATGTAAGCAAGACATGATAAAATAAATAGTACGAAGGGGACCTGTGGACTGCGATGCGTATCCTGGGATGCAGCTCACATGATGTCTCCTCAATAGCGGCGCCTACGCACCAAAATTATCATCAAATGAACCTGCCAGATCCTGCACATTTAGTGCACAAGTGCAACATGAGTACGTAAATCAACATGTACCCAGTAAGTATCTAGCCTAACCCCGGAAAAGTAGTGATGATGGGTCGACATTGACACTTACTAGTGGTCTTATAAATCCATATGATAAATCAAAAACAGATAGAAGCGCAAAAATAGTAGTGAGGTGAATCTGTAACTAGCACAATCTTCCAAAATTTCTTTTTAACGTTATCAATTCCTCAATCTCGAATTCCATCTCGACAGCTCAAAAATATCAAGTGTCAATAACAAACGGATAAGAAATACCATATAAAATGCAAGGCATCAATGGAAGGAAAATCTCGCGAATATTCGGATTGCTCGATATAACACACGATTATGCTGAGGTACTACGACCAGATCTCAGAAAGAGTATGATATTGCCGAGGCGATCTACCCTATCGCATCATAACGTGTACGCTACCAAGGGTCGAACGGCACGAACCATAGATGCATATATTATACTGCCGAGGCGAATGGTCTGCTTCCATGAGAGTGTGATACATAATCTTATCAAGGCATTCAGCACGCTCCACAAGAATGAAAAGTAATTATTGAATTACAAGACACGAGCTTACGATATAGTATATGATCACAAAGTGAGCATAACCTTTACCATTTCTCAAATAACTTGCCAACAACTCAAGGCAATAAAGCTCGGCCTATTATATACGTATATATTTCTAAATCAATTCAATGATAATTTCAATTAATTAAGCCAACAGAATGAATGCAAGTGTTTCAAATATTATATGGTAAAGTCCTAAGTCTACCCGTACATAACATGTTTTAGCTACGTACGGATCTCGTCATGTCGTCGTACGTAGCGCCCATAACTAATAGCACATAATAATTTCATCACCTAGGGGGTAGTTTCTCCCTCACAAAGTTAGACAGGAGACTTACCTCTCCGAAGTTCCATAACCGGCTCCAACGCCTCTCTAACACCTCAACTCCAATCCAAACGTTCTGAAACTAATCAAACAACATGCAAATCAATCAAAATATACTCCAATGCTTACAATTTAACAATTTGTAACAATTTCCAACTTCGCCTGCCCGAATTTTGAAGTTTTTTGAAGATAAACTTCACCCATAATACCACGAACTCAAATATATAATTTATTTCAAATTCCATGTCCAATTTCGTGGTCAAAATCCAAAAATACCAATTTCTAGGTTTTCTACTGAAATCCCAAATTTCTACTAATTTTTATGTTTAGATACATATATAAACCATGTATTTAACTTACAACAAGTGGGAAATTACTTACCTTGTGTTGCATGATAAAAACTCCTTATAAATCGCACTGAACTCCAAAATCCCAAATGAAAATGACGAAATGACCAAGTTCGATCTCTTATGTTATGTCTGATTCGCATGTGAGGACAGAATTGCCACATCAGCGATCTCGCTTTTGCGAGCCAAAACTCACTTCTGCGAACATCCCTCACCTGGGTAATTTCAGCTTCTGGGGGTTGCAATGCGCCTCCGCGCACAAGGTGTCGCTTCGACGACCTTCTCCATCAGCCCGGCTTCCGCTTCTGCGTGTTTTTCCTCCACATTTGCAATTACGTAGGTGCGGAAAATGCTTTGCACCTGCAACCTCTGCCCAGTCCCTATCCATCCGCTTCTGCGATCAGTCTCTCACTTTTGCGAGATCGCTTCTCCGATCAATCTTCCACATAAGCAATCGCACCAGCAAAAGAAAAATTCCAACATCTCCTTAAGTCCAAAAATCAATCTGTTAATCGTCCGGAATCCACCCGAGGCCCTGGGGACCTTAACCAAATATACCAACACGTCCCAAAATGCGATACAAACTTAGTCGATGCCTCAAACAACGTCGAAATTATGAATCGCACCTCGAATCGAACTTACAATTTTTTTTCAAATTTCCAAATTCTATAACTTGTGCTGAAACGTGTCAAATCAATCCTGAATAACTTCAAATTCCACTCACAAGTCATAAATGATATAACGAAGCTATTTCAAGGCTCGGAATACCAAACGGACATCGATAACACCAAAGTTCACCTCAAACCAAACTTAGAAAATTCTAAAACTTTCAAAATGCCAACCTTCCATAATAAGCGCTGAAATGCTTCTGGTCCACCCGATACTCAACCCGAACATACGCCCAAGTCCGAAATCACCATACAAACCTATTGGAACCTTCAAATCCCGATTCTGAGATCGTTTACTCAAAAATCAAACCTTAGTCAGTTCTTCCAACTTAAAGCTTCCGAAATAAGAAATTTCTTTCCAAGTCAACTCTGAACTTCCCGAAATTCAATTCCGACCACATGTATAAGTAATAATACTTGAAGTGAAGCTATTGAAGGCCTCAAACCGTTAAACGATGCGCTAGAGTTCAAAACAAATGGTTGGGTCGTTACACCAAAGGGTGTCGTGATGTGATTTATATTGGGATCCAATTGCATGCCGCAACAGATTGATATTTTGTTATTGCATATCATCTTTATTTGCAATTTTATTAACTGTTTACCTGATTTGCTTGCATATCTTCCTTATATGTTGGATTGTCGACCGAGCAAAACACATTAAAAAGAATTGTGAGCACCAATAATTCTGGTGAGTATCATTTATAATTCTTGTTTCTATTACCTCGTTGAGGTCAGTTATGATACTTATTGAGTACACGGGGTCGACTCTACTCGTACTACTTTTCTGCACCTTGCATGCAGATCCTGGAGCTAATGTTGTTGCGTACGGCGGGAGCGGCATTGATGATGTACCTAATTTCCGGACTTAGCTACCACCTGGCGTTGGTAGTGTTAGATTTGTAGTCTGTTATGTGCATTTCAAAGAAATGTTGTATTTATTTCATATCATCTTTGTAAAATCTAAGTCTTAGAAGCTCATGATTTGTACTACCACCAATCCTTGGGATCTCGTACAGAAATTCAGTTATTTTTACTCATTGAATCCTATTATTCTCAGTTGAGTTGTGTTAAATGTTATTGACTTACCTGGCGAGTTGAGTTAAGTGTCA
Source organism: Nicotiana paniculata (assembly GCA_005239505.1). Taxonomy (NCBI): domain Eukaryota; kingdom Viridiplantae; phylum Streptophyta; class Magnoliopsida; order Solanales; family Solanaceae; genus Nicotiana; species Nicotiana paniculata. The sequence goes on along the minus strand of ML364991.1, from coordinate 49,577 downwards.
TCACGACTAGCCGGATTTTGAGTCATGACATCTTTATCTTCGAACAATCCAAGCATTGACTCAAGTAGAACAAATAGACGAGAAGCCCTAAACTGCACCATAAAATTAAAGGGTCCTTTCAAGCAAAAGCTAAAATATAACTATTTATTAGGGGAATGTGCAGGCATTGGAAGCTCACGACTAAGCTCAAAATTAGAGAGGATGATATCATGCAAGGTTAGTGTGATCACATAACAATGGATGAGAAGCTATATATTTAGAAGGTGTAGACTCCTAACCTTTAAAGAAAGGAAATGAATTTTACTTTAGAATAAAAATTTTAAAAATCTAAATGGCTAATTGTAACATCTTTCTTAAATCATGATGTGATTCAAAAATAATTCATGACATCCGAGGCTAATTATGATATATGTATTATCCTATATAATAATATTGTACATAGTTATTAATACTTTACTTTTGCAAAAACCATCAGTGAATTTTCACTACCAGAAAATCATTCTTTTTTTACTACAAATTTCGACTAGTAGCCAAAAAAATTATAATTAAAATTTTTAAAAGTTTTTTTAATTTTATTTGACTACAGTTTCGACTATAGCAGTCGTAAAACTTTGGTGAATTTTTTTGCGAATTAACATTTTCTAGTACTTCAGTAAGACAAGAAGTCAACGAAAAAGTTGGGTCAATTTTTCAACTACTATAATCAAGTTTTTTTTTTAAAAGAAATTAGTATTTCGACTGTAGTGGTCGGACAATGCAGAAAATTGCAGGCCAGGTTTTTAAGTTGAATATCGTCTAATTCTACCGACTACTGTAGTCAAAATAGAAGTTAATAAAAAGTTTGACCAACTTCCGATTAATTTAAAAAATCATAATTCAAGCTATTGTGTCGGAAACTTTGAAATTAACTTTAGACCTAGGTTTTATTTGAGGAAATGGACCTCCATCGCCATTTATAATGTTAAAATTAAATATATTTTTTTTAAATCTCTTATATCTAAAAGATGAATCTCTTATTTGTAAAAATGAATCTCCGATGTATAAAAAAAGATAGAGTCATAAAACTAAAAGCATTCACTCATCTCCTTTCTTTTTAACACACACACACACTCTCTCTTAATCGTTCTTTTTCATTATGTTCGCTGCCGTCGACTCCACATCTCCCAAGTACTTCAAGACAAGAAAATGATATTGTATAATTACTCTCAAAATAATAGCCGAAAAGTGTATATTATATTCAATAATTATATAAATTTAATATATATCTTTTTACTATCAAATATAAATCATTAATGGGATAAAAATGAAAAAAAGCTCATTATCAAGATACATTTGTTATACAACAACAATAACATACTCAATGTAGTCCCACAAATAGGATCTAAGGAGGGTAGAGTGTATGCAATCCTTACCCCTACATTTAAGAAGGCATAGAGACTGTTTCTGGTAGACCCTTGGTTCATGATAAATGGAAAGACAATAAAAAGCAAATCAAATGTGACACCAAAGCGAAAATATTATCAGAACTAACACTAAGGGAATGTAAACAGAAAACCGAAACAAAGACGGTAACAAGTAATAATAGAAGTCGATGGATACGAAAATACACAAAAGACACTAAGTGATGTATCAAAGCTACTGCTACAAACACGGACAATGATCCACACCTTCATATCCATGATTATGTCCTCACTAAGTTGGAGCAACACCATATTTCGCCTAATCACCTCTCTCCAATATTTCTTCGGCCTACATCTATATCTCCGTTGACTCTCCAATGCCAACCTCTCACACCTCCTCACGGGTGTATCTGTGCCTCTCCCTTTTACATGGCCGAACCATCTAAGTCTAGCCTCCAACAACTTGTCCTCTACTGGAGCTACACACCACCTTGTCTCGATAACTTTATTTTTAATTCTATCTAACCTGGTATGCCCGCATATCCATCTCAACATCCTTATTTCAGCCACCTTCATCTTTTGGACATGGGAGTTCTTGGCTGGTCAACACTCGGCTCCATACAGCATAGTCTGTCTGACCACCACTCTATAAAACTTTTCTTTAAGTTTTGGCGTCATATTCTTATCACATAGAACACCGGAAGCGAGCCTCCATTTTATCCATCCCGACTCAATACGGTATATGACATCCTCGTCGATCTCCTCATTCCCTTGCATAACTGTCATGACATATTTGCTATCTTTGTCCCAATTTCATATTATATAACATTTCATAGTAGTAATTACTTGTTGGGGTTCTTTTACAAATACCCACTCACAGGAAACTATTTATCCGCCTCCACTCATAAAGTATTTCCTCTACCTCTATTTTTAATGCCCAACCCTTCCATCAAATAAAGTCAAATTAAGCTACTAAAATCAAGGACAGGCCAAACCAAATCAAGCCAAGTCAAACCAAATCAAGTCAAGTTAACCATTCCGGTCCAAACCAATCCAAGCCATGAAGCCAAATGGATAAAAAAAGTGGGATGAGTAGGTAGGTTGGGCTATTAGTTATTAGAAAAGGGCCAGAAATATCCTTAACGTATTAGAAATGGCTCAAAAATTTTCTCCTTCTACCTATGGGTTCAAACCCTTAATGTTATTTTTAGGCTTAAAAATGCCCCTCTCTTAACGGAAAGATGACATGGCATTAATGGGCATTTTAATTAAACATGTGGCATTTATTTAGTGGTCCACATAGATTTTTTTTAACCCAACCCAAAATATTCGACCCATCTTCTAATAACCCGATGGGTCTGATCAATGTCATATTTTTACTTTCTCCTTTTGCCATGGAAATTTTTTACATGCACAATAAAAATATCCTTTCTGGCCGCAACAATGAGTAGATGAAAAGTCATCTTGTTTTCACCAACAAAAGCTTCGGTATCCCAACCCAACATCTCTTGTTTCAAATATGGTTCTTACTTTCCTTTTCTTTCTTCCTTCATTTTCCATCAGCATAATAGAACACAAATTAGTCTATCAATTTTCCATACATTAAACATAAATTAACCAACACAACAACTGCCACAACTAACCAACATTGTTGTTAGAACTAAAAAAGAAAATTATAAGAATTGAAATAAGAAATTAACTTAAATCAGAGAATTAAAAAAACTAATATAAAGAGTTAGTATCAAAACATTAGAAGAACTGAAATATATAAAAACTGAATTCAAAAAGCATATGGACAAACAAGGAAAGAAGAAGAAGAGTTAAAAACTCTACTTGGAACAAAAGAGACGAAAATAATGCCAATGGGTTTCCAGAAAATTGGGTTAATTTTAAAAAAACCGGGTTATTAGAAGATGGGTCGAATCTCTTGGGAGTTAGAAAAAATCTATGTGGACCACTAAACAAATGCCACATGTTTAATTAAAATGTCCATCAATGTCGTGTCATATTTCCGTTAAGAGAGAGGCATTTTTAAGCCTAAATAATATTAAGGTCNTCGCGGATTTCCTACATGCTATAGTATGTACAAAGCCCATTCCCCTCATATTTTTGGGAAATTACCAGCTATGTCCATTTATAAGTAGCTCATTATAAAAATTGATCAATTCATAAAATATTATCAATATTAGCCAAATATTACTAATATTAGTCAATTAGCTATTTGTAGCAAAAAAATATTAAATTTTTGCTTTATTTTGAGTGGATGTTATTAGAAAAAATTGTACATCTTAAGGAGCTTGAATCTCTGTTTTGGGATGGTTTAGTGAAGTTTTAAGGTGGTTTGAATTGAAAATTCGAAGTAAACTGAACTTGAAAAAATTGATATGTGTATCATTTGTGTATCAAATATGTATCATATTTGTATCAATTGTGTATCACATGTATATCCATGTATACATGTGTGTGAGATACATGTGTGATACATGTTTGATACATGCGTCGCAGAAGAATTTTTTGAACTCGATTTAATTACGAATTTTAATACAAAACACGTCTAAATCACCTCCAATCTTCCTCAAATTCTGTATATTGACTTATCTATATGTTTTCAATGAATTTCAACTATACCCACTGAAAAAGTTCCTTTTTTGCTTAAATTTTTGGAATATTGTATTTTTTTTTGTATTTCATCACCTTATTTGCTACCTCATCCATGAAATTTCTTTTCGTCTTTCATCTAATGTTGCTAATCACGCTTCAAAATGTGGAAGGTGATTCTTGCATGTGATTTTTTGAGAAAAGAACCTTATTTATTTGATTTTTCAATTTTTATATGTACTTGGCTAGTTTTGGTAAGTATATGACTAATGGCTAGAGATTGGTAAGTTGAGACTTATTTGGGACATTTGTGTAAGTTTTCCTCTATATTTATGCTTTTGCTTTTGGGAAAATCTCACTTTATACCCATTAAACCCAAACTATTTACCCTTCAATAGCCAAGCTTAAACTATTTACTTTTCTTACCTATGCAGCCCAAACTATTTACCCGTCTCACTCATTAGCTATTTGCCTTCTCGTTTGAAGTACAAAATGTTAAAAACATTCGACTTCATTTTTACAAGTTTACCTGGTAGTAGACTTGAATGGATCTACTTCTTTTCAGCTAGATCGATTTTCATTAAGAGGGTCAAACCCAAGCTATTGCTCTACCTCATTTCCTTATGATTTTTGTGTGTGTAAGAAGACCCAACATTTTGAGTTTGAAGACCCACCATTATTGAATTTGAAGCTCCTGAATTTGATATTTTTTAAAGATTTATTGTTTGATTCGATGTGGGTGCTATAAAAAAATGCTTATTAACTTTCGAGTAAGCTTTTCAAATCTGAATTTTTATGTGTGTTTGAATATCCATCATTGTTGGCTTGAAGTTCGATTTTTATTTTTGAAGATTTCTTGTTTGATTCAAAGTGAGTGTTATTAAATATTGCTTATAGTACCTTCTGGAAGTTCATACTGAAATTTGATCACATTTGAAGTTGATTTGAGGTGACTGAGATCGAATCTTTCAGCTGAAAATTGAAGAAGAACACAATTACCTAATAATATACTGCTACAGTATATAATATATTGTAGGAGTATACAACTATATTGCAACAATATACAATTATAGTATACAATATACTGCAACGATATATTGTAATAATGTGTAGTATACTGGAACAATACGCTATAATAATATAAATATACCATAATAATATACCATTTTAATGTAATAGTATAATGTTGAAGGTAGAACATAAAATATCATTTTCATATATTGTATGTTGTTTTGGTATATAATATATAATTCAATAGCATATAGTTCATTACAATAATATATTATTATAATATACAATATGATGTTATAATTGGGTCATTTTTTAAATTTTTAAAATTTTTTAACCGGATCCTTTTTAAATATTTTAACAAAGTTCTCATGCTTTTACATAGTATTCCATGGAGATATTATTTATTGTATTAGAAGTAGATGATGAAAATAATAATTATTTCTCTCTTCTCGGTACTTAACTTTTATGGGCAACCTACGATTTCACCTTTTGTTGGCTTTCTCAGGTTTTCGCTTCTCTCTTCCTTATGTAATGTGTCAAGAATAAATTATGGACATAATTTAATCTCACAATTTAACAATAGACTCTTATGACTTTCCATTTAACTTTATGAAAGCATAACCACAATCATGACTCCCTTATCTCCTTTCACTAATAATATTACCCACAAAAGCTATAATGGGTAGGAAGGGTAATTAGTTTGGTGGTAGAAAAATTAATAGGTAGATAAGGGTAATTAGTTTAGTTTTTGTGAGTAAAGCTATAAAACTTTCCCAGCTATATCTTGCAAAGCATTTTCTTGTTTAATTTTACTTCTTTATTTTTAAATTTTTTTAAGTAAAGATTTCTTTTATATCATTAACCCATGATTACACTGTTTAATTTTTTGTTCCAGTTAAAATGTGCTATGTATTAGTTTGAGCTGTATAACTATTATCTAAAGCTTGTTATAACTTAAATTTTTTGATGAATCAGTTTTGCAACGTTAGAAATTAAAAATTAAATACAAAGATTTGATGTACTACTTTTACGTTTGATGAATTCCAGTGAATATATAACTTAAATTCAAATAGTACATTAAAAATTTTCATACAGTCAATATATAACTTAAAAATTTTGCTTTGCTTTGCAGGGCGGAGCGTATTGAAAACAGAAAATTTTGCTATGCGGGCGGGACAAGTTGAAGTCTTTGTGGGTTAAAGGCTAAACCCGCCCCGCCCAGCCCCATTGCCATCTCTAAAGGAGGGTATTTTTGAGACATTTCTAATAGGTTATGGTACTTTGGCCCTTTTCCGTATTAATTTTAATTGGGTAAATGTATATTGTACTAGTTTTCACAATGTGTATTCTGCATAAATTGCTCTTACTTGTTAGAGCTTCTTGTCTGTTGAATATGACTTTACTGCTTTGGTTCCCATCAGGAGAAAAATTGAGTAGCGGCTTAATTGTATGGTTCGGCGACGTTTTTGGTCCTTAGCGTTCGAGGTCGTTGAATCCGTCCGAGGTATTCCTTCATTTCTTCTTATGTTATCATCTCTTTTTGAGCGGATTTGTTTTACAGAGAAATCAAAATCGAGCCATATTTTGCTGTAATTTTTTTTTTTTTGAAATTTAAAACCAAAACACACATGAGATAATAGCCGGAATATAAAAACTTGAAGTTCTTAAAGATTCATTAGTGTCACGCTTGATGCAGATCCATAATTGCTGCTAAAAATTTGATCAGACTGTGCCCCTATTTACAATGTCGAAGAGTGTTGCTGCATCTTCGGTATGGTGGAAAAGTGAGAATTTGGGAAAGCGTAGATGGGTTTTCATGGTGTTCCTTGGGATACTCATACTACATGGATTGGCTATTCTGGTATTTACGAGAGGTTTCCTCCTTACTCGCACTGAACTTTCACAATATAGCCAATGCTCTGAAATTCAACAATCTCCTTGCTTCTCTCCTCCTCAAGACGATAAAATGGCTAACGATTCTAAAGGGTGTTGGACGAAACCAGCCGTGGGTCGCCTTGTCATTCTTGTTCTTGACGCACTCAGGTATTCTTCTTTGTCTCAGTTGTCATTCTTTCTCTTTTTCAGGATGTTTCAGAAACTTTTACGATTTCCACTTTCCTTAACTATGTATGGATAAAAAGGCATGTGTGATGATGATGCAAGAAAATACCTGCTATTATTTATTTAATAGTTACACAAACTGCAAATTTGTGTTGATTTGTGCAATCTGGTAACAGGTATGACTTTGTTGCTCCGAGTACCTTTTTTGAAGGTGAGTACTTGGTATACTTAGTTAGTTCATATATATGATGAGGGTGTGTCTGCATTTTCATTTCCTGATGACTGTGGCACCTGTTGTATTTGTCCTTAGAGAAAAAGCCATGGATGGACAGATTGCAGGTTTTGCACAAGTTGGCATCTCGGCCAGGTTCATCTGCTAAGATCTTTAAAGCTATTGCTGATCCACCAACAACCAGTTTGCAACGCCTAAAGGTAAATCCAATGCTTTGCATGTTAATTGGAAGACTTTAATTTTAATTAACTTCATTTTTGCTTCTGTGTACACGTCTTGTTTACACTAAAAAAGGTTGCAGCAGCAAAGCCATTAAACAATGTCACATACTGTTTTTGTAATAAACATTTGGCAAATAGGCATTACCTATGTGCTTGTGCTCTCCCAGATGCAAGTATTTAAAGATAAAAAACTCCCATGTTTAACATTTAGTTTTTATCACTGAAGCGGAAGTAAGTATAATAAGAAAGCCACTGGAAGGTGTTATCACCTTTAGGTTCTCTGTCTCTTTTTAAAGCTTTCACAAACATCATAATATTGCTTTTATACATACTAACTGCATCTGCTTGATTTCTTCTTTTTGAAATCACTTATTTCATCATAAATTCTTTTTTATTGCTTTATAGGAATGAAATTTTCTGGGCCTCACAATGCTAACATGAACAATAATTTATTTCATTCTGCATGTATTCATATTTGCTCAATTTGCTTTTATCATTGCTATTGTTGTTAAAATAGCTGTTTTCTTGTTGCCATTATAGTTATTAAAAAAGATGTTATTATTATCGTTGTCAACGTCACCATTATTAATTATTACTATTAGTTTTTTTTCACTCAGCTATAAGATAAGAGTGTTAGTCATTTGATCTCTGCTTCTCAGTGTTTCCGTGACACTAATTGATAGGCTTCTGGAATGGAGTCCCATTTCAAGGAACCGTGCGAAACTCACCCTTCTGTGTCTTTACTTATCCAAATGAAAGAAGACCGTTCTGTTTCTTGTATGTGATAAAACCTATTTAGCTCAATTCTTGTTTATACGACATGATTAAGAAAACTATTTGTGTTTTAGATGTTATACTCATTTAAAACATGAGTTAGAAAACTGACCCCTATTATTCATCATATCATGCATCATCAGTTAAGTTAAGACAACTCAGGGGTTGTTTGGTTCGGCGATAAGTAATGCATGGATTAGTTGAGCATGAATTAAGTTATGCAAGGATTAAGTTATGCAGTGATTAGTTGTGCAGTGATTAGTTATGCAGAGATTACTATGCAATGATTAATTATTTTTGGATGTTTAGTTTGTTGTATTAAATACACATTGTATAATTTAAAATAGATACTGTGTAGTAAATATCAAGGCAATTCTAGAGTAATTACATCCATCTCCTTCAACAATTGATGGCTTGAGGTGAACCATATCTTTTCCCATGGGAACTGATGTTTGTTATTTCTTTTTCTCGTGTTATGAACAATCAATTGTCTAAAATTATCTAAAGTTTGTTTCATTTACTACATGATAGATCTTGAGTTGAGTTATATATGAGAACTTCGAATTTTGAGTTTTTTCTCCTTGGATGTTGAGCTAAAGTATGTTCATGTTGAAGTATTTCTGAGATGTTATTTATGGAAATGAGATCAACTGTTGAGTTAGAAATCCAAAATGCATAGACAGAGAGCAGTAGTTAGAAAAAGGAAAGAGGTTTTAAGCCTAAAATGAAAGGGTATTTTTGTCATTTGATATTTTAATCCATGTATTATTTAATACACATATTCTTATTCCACGTTCTATCCCACGTAAAACAATACAAAGGTTTCCTCATTATTATATACAAGTATTATTTTATAGGGGTATAAAAAAGGAAAAAAACTTAACGAAACGTGGTATTTGTGCAAGAGTTTATACGGAAATCAAAACAGTAAACAAACGTTGTATAAGTTGTGCAAGATCTTATATGGATATCAAAACACCAACCAAACATTGTAATAAGTTATGCTGGATTTTCTGCATGTTATACATGAAGTAATGTATAAGGAAGGCAAACCAAACGACCCCTCAATGCTATATTAGTTGTACGAGATATTCCAAATATGGACTTTTAACATGTAGAATGGTATGCATGTCTACAAACTCAATTCTCTTAAATCAATGATGTAACAGGGGGCTTTCTATGATTGCAGGGATTAACAACTGGTGGGCTTCCAACTTTTGTTGATGTCGGTAATAGCTTTGGTGCACCAGCTATAGTTGAAGATAATTTGATATATCAGGTAAAAAAGATAATGTTGTCCTGTAAATCATTGTTTTCTTGGAAGGTTAAACCATTTAATAGTTATGCTAATTACCTTCCTCCTTGTTCCTAAAACCTACTTGTAGATGGCTAAGAATGGCAAGCGAGTTGTGATGATGGGGGATGACACATGGGTTCAACTGTTTCCTGATCATTTTAATATATCTCATCCTTTCCCTTCATTTAATGTTAAAGACCTTGACACGGTATTTATTTTGCTATCAATGTTGAAGATATTTCTTTTTATCAGGAAACTAAAGTGTTTCCTGAGAATTGATAGTGTTCAAATGACTTGAGTATAGTGTCTCCTGCTCAACAATTATTTTGATTGCTGAATTTCCATGTTGTTTCTTTACCAGGTAGATAATGGCTGCATTGAGCACTTGTTTCCTTACTTGTATAAAGAAGATTGGGATGTACTTATAGCACATTTTCTTGGTGTGGTACGTTTTATGTTGCATTAATCCTTTAGTATGGAAATATTCACTTGCTCACTGATTAGTATATTTTGAACCAATGTGTTCCATTTTCTATGTCAACTATTATTGAAAGATGCACTTGTTTGGATTCTTTGTCCATATGAGTGTATCATTGACAAAACTAGAATGCATTAGAGAGCTTTGGAGCCCCAAGCTGTAAATTGTTAGATAATTAGATTGCAGGTCAAGGCGAGTATTCACTTTGCTGGACTTGTCTCGTTCTATTTTTTTTTTTTTTGGTGTGTGTGTTTATCAGAACAATCTAAAGTGATATTCAATTTGAAGAAGGAAAAAAGGGATGTCGTTGGTTAAGGTAGTGGTTGGGAATTTCAAACTGTGAAGCAGGAGCAGATTAGTTTGAACTATGTTTGATTAGATTGGATCAAGAGCTAAACAAGAGATCCAACATCTCGGGAGAGTTGTTTCGAATTCTGAAAAATCATAACAATTGTATACACAACAGAACTTATTGGAGCTAATTAGTAGAAACGTACAGAACTGTTGATATGAAAATGATGTCATATGCTGGAGCTCTGCTTAAAAGGTTGATAGCCGAATGGAATAATCTGAAGATTAATTTCTTCATTTACTCATTCTACGGGCATCCTTTTTGTTTCCTGCAATGCTTGCCTAATATTTTATCATAGCTGTGTGCTTGTACACTTTTCGCTGTTGTTTATATTTTCATAATGATAGATATTCCTCAGAAGTTAGTCCTCTATCTTATCCAGATAATCAAGTTAGTTGACTGTTGTATTTGCTTAAATCTCTAGGATCATGCTGGACATATATTTGGTGTTGATTCTACTGAAATGGTAGAAAAACTGGACCAGTACAATGGGATTTTGGAGGTAATATTTCTAAACTTACCATTGTCCAAGTTAAAAATGCCATTATAATATAAGGAGGGAAAAGTGAAAATCTCAATAAAAATTGTAGGTCAAAAGAAAATTCTACATCACCTATTCTCCTGCATATTAACATCCTTAAAGCCTTTATTTATTTTTCCTATTAAAAAATCATGATTGCCTTTCAACCATCACTGGTGATAGGAACTTGTTTTCTGTTTCAACTTCTCATTGATTGCTTTCTACTGGTTGTATATCCCATGATTTCTAGGACGGCTGAGTTAGCCCCAAAAATAAAAGCCTTAATGGTTCATGCCTCCATGGTAGGTGAACATTGATGGCTGATATAAACAGCTCCTCCTCTAGATGGCGTATAATATGGAAAAGCCCAAGTGAATTTCATGCTAATTCATTTGCCAGAAGATTGTGCCGATGGTTGTTAAATGTCATTGGAGAATATTGTATTCTTAGGGTTTTAATTGATTTTATACAGATTTCAAGGTTTTGATGGTAGTAAAGCTACTGAAGAGGGTTATCTTTGCTATACTATGGAGCAATATTTAGAAGGTTCTAATAGAATTTCCAAATATATTTAGTCTTTTGGCCTTGGTTTGTGTTAGGGACAAAATATTTTTCTTTGGTTCTACTTTGTTAAAGCTGAAATATCTCTGGTTTTTTATATAGTCATGGCAGCCTCTTTTGTTGGATAAATCTTGTCTTCAAAAGACTCATCTTTTGTCTGCTTCGATTAATAAAAAGCTCATCTGTCTACTGCAAATTGCTTGTTGGGGACACATCTTCTTCTAGGATGAAATTATTCACTTAAAAAATAAAAGCTCGCGAATGTGGATATAGACATAGTATTTTTACCTGTCCAAAAGATATACGTTCTTGTTAATTTACGTTGGATATTTCATGGACTTATGCATTATTGAAGGCTTAATAAATTGCACTACCTGCCCACCTCACTCCCACCTTCCACCCCCACCCTCCACACCTTGTTTTCTATAGAGTGGTAATTGATTTGCCACTGACTCCAGAAAGTTGTTGATGTCCTGGAAAGCCAAAGCGGACCTGGAGGGTTACATGAAAATACGTTGCTTCTTGTGATGGGTGATCATGGGCAAACCATCAATGGTGATCATGGTGGAGGTGCTCCAGAGGAGGTGACATATCTTCCAAGTTTCAAGTTTCCTAAAGAAGATAAAGTGTGGTGACCTTGTTATGCTGAAGAACATGTTATGCAGGTTGAAACGTCATTATTTGCTTTAAGTTTGCAAAAGCATCCATCTTCATTACCATCTGAAATTGATAGCTCGTCTTGTCGACTTGACATGGTATGATATACTTTCAGTACAAATTATTTGCTATCTTTGGCTTTTGTAACTTTTGTTTCCCCTGAGATTGATATAATCTAAGCTGGATTATTATTTTCCCTCCACATTTTTCTACCTAAATATAGTATGAGAATACATGGTAATATCCCTTGGTCTTTCATTTGATTGTTGTATTAAAATCTTTGTTTACCACATCCTTCCAATTTTCCTTTGAGGCTTCACTAAAAGTGAAGTTAATTGGAGGTTATCACAAAAAGAGTTAATTGGAGTAACGAGTATAGGCATGTGGAACTTTATCCAAAAAAAAAAAAAAAAAAAAGAAAGAAAGAAAGAGAAGATTATAGGCATGTGGAATCTGCTACATTTACCAACATCTTTTACTTATTAGTCCCAAGTCTTTTGGTGGGCTTGAGCTTTAAATATTGTCACTTCCTTTACATCGTTGTGGCTTTTCTAACTAGTGAAGATTTTGAGAAAGGGGAAATAAATTACAATCAACTTTCAATCAATTACAATCAATCAAAATAAAATCAAATCGTATTCAGAATCAAATCTTTCTTAATAATTAAGCCATCAACACTCCCTGTCATTTTGTTGCAACGATGTCACTCATGCCCAACTTGCAAACCAGTATATGAAAAGTCCGTTCGTTGAGACCCTTGGTAAACGCATCATCTAGTTGCTTTTCTGATCATACATGAAACAAGCTCAAGACACCACTTTTTTTTTTTATGAAGTCTCTACATGCTTTGTTTGGTCATGCTGGACTGGGTTATGAGCTATGCTGATGGAAGCCTTGTTGTCACAATATAAGAAAAGTTTGTTTTTGCTGTTTAGACAGTCTCAATTCCTCTAATAATTTTAGTAATCAAAGAAGTTCACGGATACCCTGGGCCATAGCTCTATATTCTGCTTCCGCACTTGATGTAGCAACTACACTTTGCTTTTTGCTTCTCCAAGTAACCAAATTCCTTCCTACAAGTGTACAGTAACCGGATGTAGATCTTCTATCATCTAAAGATCCAGCCCAGTTCGCATATGTATAGGCTTATACCTGAAGGTGACCATATTTGGAGAAAAGTAGACCTTTGCCTGGAGCAGACTTCAGATCCGCAAAATGTAAAAGACAACTTGCATATGAGGATCTCGGGGATTATGCATGAACTGACTAGCCAAGCTGACTGAATAAGCTATGTCAAGTCTAGTATGAGAGATAAATGAGTCTTCCTACCAACCTCTGATATCTCTCCTTATCAATTGGCTCTCCAACTCATGTTTGTAACTTGTGATTATGTTCAATGGACGATTCTGCTGGTTTGCAACTTGTCATACTGGTTTCTTTCAAGAGATCCAAAATATACTTTCTTTGAGAAAAAAAGATTCCTTTTGAGCCGAGAGTCTACCGTAAACAACCTCTCTATCTACTTAAAGTAGGGGTTATAGACCCCAGTATGGGATTACGTTTACCCTTTTGATGTCTTATAAAGAGGGTATGATTCATCATTATTTTGTTGGTAACCGAAGGAGATCATTGCTTTGCAGAAACAACCTCCCTATCTATTTAAACAACCTCTCTATCTACCGTAAACAACCTCTCTATCTACTTAAAGTCGGGGTTATAGACCCTAGTATGAGATTACGTTTACCCTTTTGATGTCTTATAAAGAGGGTATGATTCATCATTGTTTTGTTGGTAACCGAAGGAGATCATTGCTTTGCAGAATATGTCAAATCAATCTCTTGGGGATTGCTTCAATCCGTACAAGGTTTTCTTTGGTCTGCAAACCTTTTCCTCACTTTGTTTGGTATCAATCCAGGAGGATTCTCCTTATACAGATCTCCTTCTAAGTCTCCATAAAGAAATGCATTCTTCAATCTTCACATCAAACTATTGTAAATCCTAATCAAATTAGCTGGTGTTCATTTTTGCAAGAGGTGCAAATGTCTCTTGATAATCCACTCCATAAGTCTGGGTGAATCCCTTAGATACCAATCTTTGAATCTTTCAATCGAGCCATTATCTTTGTGCTTCACACAGTGTTGTAAATAGCGAGCGCTACGTCGCTAATAGCAAGTAGCGTAGCAATGCGAGATTGTGTCTCTTCTTTCATCTGTTGCGTTGCGATTTACAAAAGCGATCGCCTCTGCTTGTGTAGCAAGAGGCGACAGTGTGGCGAGAGCAACTGAAGCATCGCTTTTAAAAAAAAAATAGAAAAAGGGTAAAGACTTCAGAAATAAGGTCGCGATTAGGGCTTGACTCTCAGAAGTTTCTTTCTTCTTCAACTTCGAACAACAGAGCAACCAAGTTTCTTAAAAAAGGTCGCGATTAGGGCTAGCGATTACTGTGCCATCGTCTTCTTCATTTTGAAAGCTTCAAGTTTCTGCCAAGTGCCATCATCTTCTTCATCAAGTTTCTGCCATCTGAAAGACCAAGTATGCTTCTCTAAGTTTCCTTTCTTCTTCTATCTTCTCTCTCTTCTTCTCTTTTTTTTTGCTCTGTTTTTTGTCGAGAACAATAGAAACAAAGAGTCTGTTTTTGTGCTCTGTTTTTCGAGCAAAATAACAGAGGCTCTTCCCTTCCTCTTTCTTCTTCTCTTAATATTTTTTTTTTGGCTCTGTTTTTCTACCAGCAGCAGAGGCAGAGCAGAGACTGTAGCTCTTTCATTTTAGGCTCTGTTTTGTTTGCTTTGTTTTTGCAATTATAGACTTATAGTTTTAGACTTACTTTAGACTTTTAGACTTCAGTTTATGAATCTACTATGACTATATATTGGGTTTTTAATTTTTGAATTGATATATTTACTAATATATTACTGTTATTGAGTTTTTAGTTTTTAGTTATATATATATATATATATATATATATATATATATATATATATATATATATATATATATAATATTTTATGTTTTTGTATAATTGTCGCTTCACATAAAAAAATGAGCGCTTCGCTGCGCGACTCTTGTCTCAGTGAAGCGGACCCTCGTTGTTATTTGTCGCCGCACTCTATCCAAAACACTTTGAAGCGCGAAGACCCATTTGCACTCAATCAATTGCTTGTCCGATGGTGAAGTGACAAGTTCCCAAGTTCAATTTTTGACAAGACCTTCATTTCTTCAATCACACTTGCTTCCGTGTAGGATTAGCAAAAGCTTCCTTTCAATTTTGGGGAATTGACACAAAATAAATAGACAAGGAAAAAACTCTATTGGAGGGAGACATGATTATAGGTACCATAGTTAGATAAATGGTGTTTGGTGGTGCAAGATCTGACTCCTTTTTTTTGAAAAGCAGATCTGCTTCCTTTTCTGTCAGCAATAGGCAAATCTAACTCATTAGTAAATATAGATAACTCACTAGTATAAGAAGGTTTAACTTGGTACATTGCATGATAGCTTCTTCTGCTCTTTTTCTCCTTGAGTATGTTTTCAAATCAGGCCTATCCAAACGCTCAATAATCTCCCCCTGAATTTTTTCTCCGATTTCACTTTTCCGTGTGACTATGTCATCAAGAGGTCAAGTTGTAGAATTAGGTAAGATCACCTCTTCCTCTTTACTACTCTCCCCCTAAAGAGGTGATGAGGTAATACGGAAATAAAGCTCAGATTCTTGAAATGTAACATTCATGCTAACAAAAAATCTGTTAGAGGGAGGATGATAACATTTGTAACCTTTTCTGTGTCGCAGTGTTTAGAAAAGCGATCGCTTCGTCGCTTTATGCGCGAAGCGGCCCAGTGTCGCAGCTGAGGCGACTCGACCGAGGGAAGCGCACGCTTCAATGGAGGAATCGACGAAGCAAGGAAAGCATGAAGTGATCGCTTCTGTTAGAAAAGCGCAGAGGGCCCTTTATTT
The DNA here is from genome assembly GCA_005239505.1 of Nicotiana paniculata. NCBI lineage: Eukaryota > Viridiplantae > Streptophyta > Magnoliopsida > Solanales > Solanaceae > Nicotiana > Nicotiana paniculata. The sequence continues at coordinate 33,464 of ML364991.1, read as the reverse complement.
AAAAAAAAAACTTTGGGTCTGTTTTTTTATTGTACAAAAAGACCCCTAAATCAACAAAAAGACCCCTTCCCCTTCGACAAAACAGAACCCTTCAACAAAACAGAGACATCGACAAAACTAGGGTTCGACCTGCTGACCATCGACAAAACAGAGACATCGCCATTGCCGACCCTTTCTCTCTCGCTCGAGCTCGACCCCTTCTCCCTTCTCGCTCGCGGCTCGACCTGCTGACCATTTCTCCAGTCCAGGTAATTTCTTCTTCTCCTTTCTTCTTCAGTTCTTCTCATTTTTTTCTTTTTTCTTTCTTCTTCTTTCTTTCTCCGGTCCAGAACAAATTATCCTATTTTTTCTTTCTTTTTCCTTCTCATTTTAGTGTATATTTCAGTATATAAAATTAATTATTATATATATGTTATATTTTCAGTTTATTTGATTAATTTTATATGTGTTTCATTTTAGAAAATTGATTATTGTTTATATATATATATATATGTTATATTTTAATTTATTTGATTCTTTTAATGTGTATTTAAGTTTGTAAAATTAATTATTATATATATTATATGTATTTTATATTGAAGTTTAAGAATTTAAATTGAAGTTTTTGATTATTTATAATTTTATATTTTGTCTTTGCAACATTTACAATTTTATATTATGTTTTTTAATAATTGTGCTTCACTTTAATAAAGCGTGGGCTTCGCTTTGCGCTTCGCTTTTGAAGCGAGGCGAGCCCTTGTCGCTTTTTTGCGCTTCGCGCTCTTAAAAACACTGCTGTGTCGGAGAAATACTTAATGAAAACACACTTATAGCTCTAGGATCCAGTTTCCCTGAATTCCTAGTGTGGACAAAGCAAACATACTCAAACACCTTCGGAGGAACAATATATTCATTCTTACCCTTCAAAGCTTCTAGAGGACTTTAAAAATTAAGGGTTTTACGTGGTATTTTAAGGGTTTTACCATAGCAGAAAAGGGAGTGAATCGATCATTTTGCTAATCCTAAGAGTCTGAAACCACTAGGTAAGGTTTTGAAATGATTATGGAGCAGAAGCCTACAATGCAGCTTCTAAGAAAATAAGTGGATTATATAAGTGGATTTTCAAATCAATTGGAATATTCTACTTCTGTAAAAATATTCACAATATTAGTTAGGTCTATATGTTCAACTCTTGCTATACACAAACTACTCTGCAAGTGTCAACTCATGTAAGTTCATTTTCTTTTTGGTTATTTTCTATGAGTATTCATGAAACTGTATATTCTATTTATGCAAATTATGGTTAGAAAACATTTCCTATTATTGTTTAGTACTATGAAATAATCCCTTTTTTTTTTTTGTGGTAACTATATATCAGTAACAAATGATATATGAGGCACTTGGCAGTTAATTACCATATTTGGTGCTAAAAGAAATTTTGTTTGGATATCCAGAAAATCAGAAATCATCGAAGATTATTTTCTTATTTAACTGTTTTAGATATTCATGGCATCTACGCTTTGCATACAATAATCCTTCAGTACTATCATATACTGTTAATGTTGATATATTTAAGAGATAATCTTTCCCGTCTCCATTTTTTTTTACTATTTTGTTCCTCTAGAAAAAGACATTTATATATTTACAAAAATCTTGTATTCATAATTTCCTGTTACAATGATAAAATCATTTTGGTACTTTATTGTCAATAGTGACAATAGTTTTTTTTCTAGAACCTTTTAAGTTAAACTACAATTTTGTGTAATGGCATATATGTAAATTTTGTTTTAAATTCCCAAGAATTTAATATCTATATTCATGTAAAAATATGTGTAGAGAATGCATTTGCTATATGTATCTTTTATCACAAATATGTAGCAACAACAACAACCACCCAATGTAATCCCACTAGTGGAGTTTGAGGAAGGTAGAATGTACGGAGACCTTACCTCTACCTGAATAAGGTAAAGAGGCTGGTTCTAGAAGACCCTCGCCTTAGGACAGAGAGAGAAGGAGTAACGACAAGCAACAACACCAGCAAACTAAAGAGAAAACCGAAGTGAAAGAAAGAGTAAGCAATAACAGAAATCTAATAATAAGAAAATTACAAGACTAACACTGAGGGGTGCATTAAAACTACTGGAACGAGCAAGGACAGTGCTCGGCTACCTAGCTTACTACCTTGATTCTCGACCTTCACACCTTCCTATCCAGGACCATGTTCTCGGTAAGCTGGAGAATCGCCATGTCTTGCCTAATCACCTCTCTCTAATATTTCTTCGGCCTAGCTCTACCACTCCTTAGGCCCTCCAAGACCAACCTCTCACATCTCCTTACTGGGGCATCTATGCCTCTCATTTTCACATGCCGGAACCATTTAAATCTCGCTTCCCGCATCTTGTCCTCCATAGGGGCTACGGCTACCGTGTCCCGAATAACTTCATTCCTAATTCTATTTAACCTGGTATGCCCACACATCCATCTCAACATCCTTATTTCTGCTATCGTCATCTTCTAGACAAGAGAGTTCTTGACTGGCCAACACTCAACCCCATACAGCATAGCCGGTTTGACCACCGTTCTATAGAAGTTACCTTTAAGTTTTAGTGGCACATTCTTATCAAACGAAACACCGAAAGAGAGCCTCCATTTCCCCATTCCCTTGTATAATTGACCCAAGGTACATGAAACTATCCCTCCTAGGATGACTTGTGTATCAAGCCTTACGTCTTCGTCCACTTCCTGAGTCGCTTCACTGAACTTGCACTCCAGGTATTGGTCCTGCTCAATTTGAAATCTTTAGACTCCCGGGTCTGCCTCCAAATTTCTAACATTGCATTAACATTGTTTTGCTGTTAATCAATCAATATGATTGCATAAAATAGAAATCATTGACAAAAGTCTGGTGCTCAAAGTTCAATAACTCTTGGTTAAACTGTTAAAGAGCTATTATAATGTTGTATGATGAAGGTTTAAGGAGCATAGTGCGTTCATTTGGATGGGGTTCAATGCTCTTCAAAGAAAATTAATCAATGTATGACATAGCATGAGAGTCATATCATGACTACCAAATCTAGAGGGCAAGCTAAACTTCTTTAGTGTTTTCTAAGTTTGTATTACTATAGAGGTGTCTTATGTTTTTTTTAACACTTTCTTTGTACTATAGATAAGGTATCGGATGTGCTCTCTGTATTTGTTTTTCTTTGGCATTCTAGCTACATTTTTAATGAAGTTTCCATGCTTGTAATTCTTCTTTATCTATTTTTATTTCTTGAATAATTTCCTTTAAACTATAATCTTAAATATTAACCAACTGAATTTGGATAATTGCATACCCTTAAATACAAAATTTCTCCAAATTGACATTTTTGAATGGTTTAATAATTAATGTTGAAGCATTTTGATTTTTGCTATTCATCACATTTTGACCTTGTATTTTTCTACTTTAAATCCCCGTCACACTCATGTTTAACAATGTTTATAGCATTTTAAATAATTTGTATTGTTTTATATGGAATACACGTGCAACGCACATGTCCAGAAACTAGTATATATATATATATATATATAAAAGGATCATGAACTGCACCTTTCTTTCCAAAGCAAGTACACACTTCTGATAGATTTTTGGTGTAAGCATGCAGGAGTAGGATGGGTTAGTATTTCTTACTTTTGATCATTTGGTCTTGTGATCTCGGGAGCTCCAATACTGATGTGGATTACGATACATCATTGATAACATGTCTATATTTCAGTTGAAGACAAGAATTGAATGTCCTTTGCTTGTAGATAATGCTTTTTAAAAGTTTTTGAGGATTCATGTCCGTGTGATTGGTCACAGTTTCATTTTTTATCTTCTTGAAATGAACTTAATGCAACATTTTCTGAGCTCGACCTTTTCAAACCTACTTGTATTATCATGCATCTACTTATGATATTGATTACTTATAATCTTTATTTCAGGAGAAAAGGACGATATGCACTAGCTCCATTGAGCAGGTCAGATAATTTGCTTGAACTCGCCAGTCATGAGCTATGTTTATCTTTACAAATTGCACTGAGCTTTCTTTGCTTACAGCTTGACTTTGCCGCAACAGTATCTGCTCTGCTTGGCATTCCCTATCCTTTTGGAAGGTGCAGTGTAAGAACTCACTCAATATTTATGTGAGATAATAACATGGAGAGTTATATTTATGTATATATTCAACGTGCAACTATTCTCAGCTGCACTTGGTTTGACAGGTTATATTCTTAGAATTCGTCGCAACAGATGGTTCATCTACTTGTAGTCTGTTATTTCTTATGTTTTCTGGCATACAATATATGATTAAAAAGATTTTTTGGAAACTTTCACACCTAGTGATTTTCTATGTGCTAGTTGATATGTTCTTGTCTTCTACTTTATATGGTCACCTCATGCTGAGATACCGGTAGGAGTTTTAAAAAGAAAAGCTGAGGACAATCTCATTCCAGTTTCACCTATTGTCTTAATTTTCCTCTCTGAAAATTTGTTCTACTTCTGGAGAACAGCTTCAGAATAGTGAGTTTCATCTTTAAGAATCTTGAATGGTACCTCAATTGCATCATACCATTCTCCTTTTCACCCTCTAAGGTCAAGATCATCTGCTGTTTTGGATCTTGTAGTCATTTACTGCTACAAATTCATTTCAAGTATTCATAGTGCAGTAGACTGTCAGACTGTGAAATTGCTTAAGCCCAGGTTGTCTGAGTGATGCATACCATTTGACTTGTTTTCAGCATTGGGCGTGTTAATCCGGAACTATATGCATTAGCTGCTGGTACTTGGAGCTTGGACATCTTTACCTCCAAAAGTGGCCTAAATCTCTCAAGATTGGAAAGGTGGATGCAGAACTACGTCAATGCCCTCTGCATCAATACATGGCAGGTGAGTTTTACTTTCTTCTCTTTGTGCAATTGCTTGCTATCAACCACTATTCCTGAAGTTCAATCGAGATTAAGGTGGTCTATGTAACAGATGCCTTTGTAGGCCGTATCTATACTAGGCGTGGTCACTAATTCTAGGTTTCCAGTATTTTAATTGCTGTAGGTTTCCTTAGGCGTGGTCAGTATTTTAATTTTAGTAGGTTTCATTTAATAGATTTAGTTATGTTATTTAGTAGTAATAGAAGACCTAAATTATAGCTTCCTATCCTTTTGTAATAAGTTAGTCCTATTTAAAGGACCATATTAATGAAAAAGAGGGTAAGCCATTTTTTCGAAGAATTACAGAGATCTGGAGCTCTCTCTTTATCCACGAGGTTCAAGGTTTCAAGCTCCCTTGACGAGTTTGAGTGATTAATAAAAAAAAAGGGCGTTCAAGAAACAAGAACAAATGGAAGGGGATGCTAATTGACTTGGATTTCCCAGTCAATCGGCCTGTTTCCCATATTCTCAAAAATTTGGTACCGAGCGAGGCACAATGGGCGACGAAATCCGGTCACTGTTGCATTAGGAACACACAACAATGGAAGTTAGGGTTTCCAAGGTTGAGAATCGATTGGCAGTCAACTTCAATAGCTTTCTTTACAATTACAAGAATTGTTTAAGTCCGAACAAAGCATCAGGCAGAGAGGGGGAAACCAATGCTAATAGCAACAATGCACCGTTAAAAACTACACACCAATAGCTAGATAGGGGCGCACCGCAAGGAAACGAAGTGGTGCCCAGATGTGAAAGTTCTTCTCGAATCAGCGTACTGACGAGGAAGACAAGGTGAGACTGGTCGCTTTTCACATGCTGGGAGAGGCACAATTTGGTACCATCAATTGGAACTAGAAGAACCCTTGGTGGATTGGCCAAAATTTAAAGATTATTGCTCCTTTTTCGGACCTCCGGAGCGTAGTAATCCCTTAGGAGAATTAGTCAATCTGAAGCAAACGTGCTCTATTGAAGAATATCAGCGCCAATTTCAAGAACGTTTGGCGAGGACTAGTGAATGTCTGAGAGTTGATCAACATGTCAGCTTGTTTACAGCAGGGCTGGATGATGCAATTCGGCTGGATGTTGAAATGCATAAACCGCCAGATTTGGCTCATGCCATGAATCTCGCTAGAGCTTTTGAACAGAAGCTGCAGATATCACGCACTACAAATTTTCACAAAGGGATGTGGCAAGGCATTAAAGCAGGTTCAAGTTCTGTTACAAATCAAGTGTTACCTAGTATCAACGGAACAAACACAATTTGGAGCATTAGGTAAAACAACAAACTCTGCACAAATTCCCTTCATATGGCGGAGCGCAGAGCTAAAAGGCTATGTTACAACTGTGATGAACCGTATACTGCAGCACATTAGTGCAAGAAATTGTTTTGGCTAGAATTGGAAGACTTTCATGAGAATTCTAGAAGTGAGGAACAAGCGGAGGAATCGGAAATCTCACTACATGCTATTACAGGACAGAAAAATGCAAAAAACATGCAATTACTGGCAATCATGCATGGAAAGCCTTGTTGAGTCTTGTTGACTCCTGAAGCACACACAATTTTATCAGTGAAACAACAACCCAAAGCCTAGAGCTCTGGATCATCCTCGACCCTCTAGTGTATCAACTGCAAATGGAGATACGGTTTACAACAGGGGATTTGCTCTTTGGTACAATTTTCAATTGTTGGCCATAGTTTCATAGCTGATTTATTTGTTATTCTTTTGGATGGGTTCGATATTGTGCCAGGAATAAAATGGTTACAAATGTTGGGCTCTATTCTAGGGATTTTGCTGCACTTACAATGAGCTTTACTGTGAACAGGAAGCAAATTATACTTGAGGGGCAGCAAGCATGCGCTTGAACATGTCCATGTACTCCATGAATCTGATGCAAAACAAAGTCAATTAGAGAGCCTTTTGACTGAGTTTGCTGACTTGTTCAATGAATCCATAGAATACCACCTCCGCAGCACTGTAATCACTTTATTTATTTGCATCCAGGTTCTGGACCAGTGATTGTTCGACCATACTGAGGTCCGCACTTACAGAAACATGAAATTGAGTGATAATGCAACTAGATGTTACAACAAGGGATTATTAGACCAAGTAAGTCACCATTTTCTTCGCCAATTTTGTTGGTCCCTAAACATGATGGAATTTGGCGTTTTTGTGTTGATTACCGTTAATTGAATGCTAAATGATAAAGGAGAAATTTCCCGTACCGGTGGTGGATGAGTGATGAGCTACACGGGTCTAGGTATTTAACTAAACTGGATTCACGATCTGGATACCATCAAGTGCATATGAACCCCCTGGATATTGAGAAGACAACTTTTTGTATGCACCATGGGCACTTTGAATTTCTGGTCATGCCTTTCGGGTTGACAAACACCTCTTCTACATTTCAAGCACTCATGAATAAGGTATTTCATGATCACTGGCGCCATTTTGTCTTGGTAGTTTTTGATGATACTGTAAGACATGGGACAATCACTTGAGTCATTTGAGTGTTCGGCTTGTTGCGTCCTCACCAGCTTTAGAGGGATGCGGCAAGGTGTTAAAGCAGGTTCAAGTTCTGTTACCAACCAAGTGTTACCTAGTAGCAAAAGGAACACACAATCTGGAGCATTAGGTAAAACAACAAACTCTGCACCAAGTCCCTTCATCAGAAAATTAACTCGGGCAGAAATGGCAGAGCTAATGTGCTATGTTATAACTGTGATGAACCGTATACGGCAACCCATCATTGTATGAAGTTGTTTCTAGAAGTGGAGGACATTCATCAGACTTCTGCAAGTGAGGAACAAATGGAAGAACCAAAAATCTCACTACATGCTATTACAAGACAAAAAAAATGCAAAAACCATGCAATTACTGGCAATCATGCATGGACAAGCCTTGTTGAGTTTTGTTGACTCACGAAGCATATAATTGTATCAGCGAAACAACAGCCCAAAGCCTAGAGCTCCGGATTCATCCTCACCCTCTAGTGTATCAATTGCAAATGGAGATAAGGTTTACAACACGAGATTTGCTCTCTGGTACAGTTCTCAATTGCTGGCTATAGTGTCGTAGCTGATTTTTTGTTATTCCTTTGGATGGGTTTGATATTGTGCTAGGAATAAAATGATTACAAACGTTTGGCTCTATTGTGGGGGATTTTGCTGCACTTACAATGAGCTTTACTGTGAACGGGAAGCAAATTACACTTGAGGGGCAGCAAACATGCTCGGGAACACACATCCATCTACATCATGAATGTGATGTAAAACAGAGTCAATTAGAGAGCCTTTTGACTGAGTGTGCTGATTTGTTCGAAGAACCCATGGGATTACCACCTTTGCGACATTATGATCACCTTATTTATTTGCATCCAGGTTCTGGACCATGATTGTTCGACCATACAGAGATCCTCACTTATAGAAAGATGAAATTGAGCGACAATGCAACGAGCTGTTACAACAAGGGATTATTAGACCAAGTAAGTCATCATTCCCCAGTTTTGTTGGTCCCTTAACATGACAGAACGTGGCGTTCTGTGTTGATGTGAAATGAATGTTAAAACGGTAAGATAAATTTCCCATACCGGTGGTGGATGAGCTTCTTGATGAGCTACACGGCTCTAGGTATTTCACTAAACTGGATTTACGATCTGGATACCATCAAGTGCATATGAACCCCCTGGACAAACGCCCATGGGCCCTTTGAATCTTTGGTCATGCCTTTCGGTTGATAAACGCCCCTTCTAGATTTCCAGCACTCAGGAATGAGGTATTTCATGATCACTTGCGCCACCTTGTCTTGGTAGTTTTTGATGATATCTCGATTTACAGTCAGACATCAGACATATACGTATAGTGTTCGCCTTGGTGCGTGCTCACCGACTTTATTTGAAGTGTTCTAAATGTTTCTTTGGGTCAACCCAAGTAGCATATTTGGGCCATGTTGTTTCTACTGCAGGTGTCCTTGATTGGCCACAACTACAAACTCTCACAACACTTCGAGGATTTTTGGCTTTGACAGGATGTCACAGAAAATTTATTCGTGGTTATGCCAGTTGGAGGCACCAGTAATAGGCATGCTCAAGAGGAACTTATTTCAATTGAATGAGGAGGCTTTGGCTGCCTTTGACAAACTCAAACATGCCTTGGTAGCTCTCCTGTCGTACAACTACCTAATATTGAGGTTGAATTTGTTATAGAGTGTGATGCTTCCGGTGGAGGACGTGGCGCAGTTCTGCAGCAAAATAACCACCCAATTGCATTTTTCAGTCGTCAATTAGCTGCTAGACATCTCAAATTGGCAGCTTATGAGAGAGTGGATTGGCTTGCAAGGCCATTCAACATTGGTATCCCTTTGGGGGCACTCATTTCTTATCGTGACCAATCATTACATTTCTTATCCGGACCAATCATTACAGCTTGAAATACTTGCTAGAACAACAGCTCACCGCCCCTCCCCAATAACATTAGCTTAGCAAACTAATGGGATTTGATTTCAGACTTGAGTATCGCGCAGCTCAGCTTAATAAAGCAGCTGATGCATTTTCTTGACGTTCTAGTGAAGATGTATCTATTTTTGCTATCAGTTAGCCGCAAGTTTTTTTGGTAGAAGCAATTCGAGATGAGCTTAACGTATCTGATGTCTTAAAGGAGCTATATGTGAATGTAGAACGTGCTGAATTGGATGATCCTTAATGTGTGCAGGAAGGGGAATTCTTTATAAGCGTCGCATATATCTCTTGTATTCCTCAAAATTGATTTTGACTGTCGTATTTGCATATCATGACAGTGCACATAAGGGCATTCAAGAGACATTGCATCGGGTGCGTAGTGATTTATATTGGAAAGGCATGAAAACAGATATTGCTGCCTACGTTTCTATCTGTCCGGTATCTGCAACAAGGTAGAGCATTTGAGTCCTGCTGGATTACTTCAGCCACTTCAACTCCTGTTGTAGGTTGATCTGACATCTCCATGGATTTTATTGACGGGTTGCCTAAGTCATGGGAAAAATCAGTTTTGTTGGTAGTGGTGGACCATTTCTCCAAATATGCACATTTCCTCCCACTAGCAGTCTAGCACATCCGTATATAACTGTTCGAGTGGCTCATGTATTTTTTGAGTACATTGTGCATTTACATGGCTTACCCGAATGCATTACTTGTGATAGAGATGTGGTTTTCATTTAAGTGGAACAAAGCTTCAATTTGCTACTGTTTATCATCCCCAGTCGGACAACCAAATAGAGGTGGGTCAACCGTACCATTAATATGTATTTGCGATGTTTTGTCGGTGGTTATCTCAAATAATAGGTGACCTAGATTCCTTAGGCTGAGTACTGTGATGATACTTCTTTTCACACTGCTTCAGACTACTCCATTCAAAGTTGTCTATGGTCGCTATCCACCCTGTTTGCTCTCATATGTGGCTGGTTCCTCATGTGTGGAAGCTGTTAATAACTATGTTGCACGGACTCTCCAAAATGCTGCCGCATCCGTGTCGGATCCTCCAAAAATACACTACTTTTGAAGGATCCGACATGCACCCAGTTACATTTCGGAGAGTCCGGACCAAGGTTGTAAATAGCGAGTGCTACGTTGCTAATAGCATGTGGCGACGCGACGCGAGGCAGTGTTGCTATTTTGCTCTGTTGCGTTGCGATTCAGAAAAGGCGTGCGCCTCTGCCTGTGTAGCGAGAGGCGCTGTGAAGCGACGCTATTTGAAAAAAAAAAGGAAGAAAAGGCAGCGATAGAGATTAAAATACAAAATTAGGGCTTGGGTTTTCACTTCTTCTCCTTCAGCAACCGTTTCTCAGCAACATAAAAATTAGGGCTTGGGATCCACGATTAACCATTAGCACAGTAACCCAAGTATGTTACTTTCTTTTCTTTTTTTCTTCTTCTCCTTTCTTCTTCTTCTTCTTTTTCTTTTTTTTTTTCCTTGACAGTTCGACTTCGGCAATTGCTGTCTTCTTCTTTTTCTTCTTCTTTCTTCAGTGATCAACTCTTTCTTCTTTCTTTCTTCCTTTTTCTTCTTCTTGTTTTTCTTTTTTGTGCTCTGTTTTTCGACCAGCAGCAGAGGTAGAGCAAAGCGGTGCTCTTTCTTTCTTTCTTCCCTTCAACTTTCTTATTCTCTAATTTTTCTTGGCTTTGTTTTTCAACCAGCAGAGAGCAGAGAGCAGAGGCAGGAGAGTCTCTTTTTAGTTTCTGTTTTTTTAGTTATAGACTTATAGTTTTATAAAGTAGAATTAATTGCATGTTGACTTGATAATTTTTTTTCTATAAAACAACATTGAAATGGCGTCATCCAATAGTAATAAACGAAATGATATAGCTTGGAATTATGCTATACAAGGCTCATCAAGATCCACAATTAAATGTGTGTTTTGTGAAAAAACATATCATGGTGGAATAACTCGTCACAACCAACATTTGATAGGTGGATTTAAAAATGTAGTACAATGTCCTCTTTGTCCGCCCTAGGTTAGGGAGGAAGTAAAAGCATTTGTTGAGAAGAAAAATGTGGCAAGAACTCAAATGAATTATGAAGCATCGGTGAATCCAATTGATGAAGATGATGAAATGGGACCTCCCCCCAAAACTCAAAAGATATCTTCAAATAGTTCTAGTGGGTCATCCACGGCACGTACGGTGACAAAAGGTCCTCTCAATCTTTATTTCTCGGCAAAACAACAAGAAAAAGGAAAAGGTGATCCGGTTCAGGTTTAGAAGCCAAGAAGATTCTGAGGGATCGTGCCGTAAGTGCCTTTGCAGCATGAATGTACGATGCGGGGCTTCCTTTCAACTGTGTTAACTACAAAACTTTTGATAAATTCATTAAGGCTGTAGGACAATATGGCCCATGAATGAAACCTCTTAGATATTATGAAGTTAGAGTAACTCATCTTAAAAAAGAAGTAAAAAAGATAGACAAAATTATTGAGGAGCATAAAGTGGAATGGAACAAGTTTGGATGTTCCATTATGATGGATAAATGGACAGCACGAAATGAAAAATTGATCATAAATGTGTTGGTGAACTCTCCAAGAGAGGGTGTTTTTCTTGAATATTACGATGCTAGCAACTCTTCTACGGATGGAAGCAAAGTCTACAACTTGTTTAGAAAGGCTATTGATAAAATTGGAAAGGAAAATGTTGTACAAGTTGGTATCAATAATTCTAGTGAGAATGTTAGTTCGGGTAAGATGATGGAAGCTATGTATCCACTCATTTATTGGACTCTATGTGCTGCCCATTGTATCAACTTGATGTTTAGTGACATATTCAAGGAAAACCCATACGCTTCAGATAACTTTAATATAGTTATCTTTAAAGCTTTAACTTTATTTATACTTATGTCCTGTTGAGTATTAACTATAAAATTGTTGTTACTTTTACAGTTTTCACTAAGGTTGTCAAGATATATTCTTTCATCGGTCAGAGGCCGTTGTTATTGAATTTGATGAGGAACTTCACAAATGAAAGAAATTTGGTGAGACCGGGCAAGACTAGATTTGCAACAACTTTCTTAACTTTACATAGTTTTTACTTGCAAAAGAAAAACTTGAGAAAACTAGTTCTTTCAAATAAATAGAAAGATAATAGATATGCAAAGGAAGCTGGGGGAAAAGAAACTGCCAAAGTTCTTATTTCTCCATCATTCTGGAATGACGTCGTTCGGGCTTTTAAAGTTGGTGGTCCGTTGGTTAAGGTGCTTCATATGGTGGATGGGGAGAGAAAACCACCAATGGGCTATCTTTACGAAACTATAGATAGAGCCAAAGAGACTATTGAAGTGTCATTTGAGGGAGATGTTAGGAAATATGAGAGTTTTTGAGAGCAGGTGGTCAAATCAACTCCATCTACCTTTGCATGCAGCAGGCCATCTTCTGAACCCGAGATTATTTTACAAAAACACTAGAGATGACACTTTGGATTCAGAGGTGTGGGTTGGATACCATCAATGTCTTGAGAAGTTGGTCCCCGATTCAGTGATGGTAGATCAAATAGGGGAGTAGTTTGGTAGGTACTCACAAGCAGATGGCCTATTTGGTAGGTACTCACAAGCGGATGATCGAGATTTGGTTTTTCCCCTTCTTGTAAGAACTTCCACCCGACTAAGGACAAGTTTTATGCAAGTTTAAAGTTGGTCAATTGAGCATGAGCATCATGACTTCAATCTAACCACCATCCTGCGAACTTGCTTACATGGCTTCCTTATTAGAGTTGTGATTTATTTTGTCGGTAAATGTAACACTATGTTTGCTCATCCCTGCTGCTGAGATTTTTTCTTACTTTTTGTTGATTGTTGATGGAGATTTGAGTGGGATATGGTTAGATATAAAGACAATTTCAACCTAATACATGACAAATATGGTTATTGTACTAGAAGTGAAGAGGGGAAGGAAATGAGGGATAATGTTTCAATGTGGAGTTAACCATAACCAAATATGCTTCGTTTAATCTGATTTTTCAAGAGCATTTTTACGAAGAGTAAGACAATCTACTGGGAGACCAGTAATAGCGGCAATATCCAACAGATTTAAGCCTATCTTTTTATAATAATCTTGGTGTTTGTTCTAGTGGGATGCATCTAAGTTGCATGGACTCTTCACTTTCGGTGTCGTACCCGTGTTGACATGATATGGGCGTAGGTGTGGGTGGTGGATCCGTGACGGATATGGTCAATCGATTTTGGATATTTTGACCAAAATCAACGGAGAAATTCACAACATATATAATGATTTTTGAGGTTGAAACAAAAGCTAGGGTGAAATTGAAGAAAATGAAATACCTTCTATATAAAAATTTCTCTGTCAGTCATTTTCCTTTTGTCTCCTCAGGTTCTCCTCTTGTTCAATATTTTTCCTTCTCGGAATACCTTGTAAGTTTTTCACATAATAGACATTTTTGTTACTCTAGTTTTAGATATTTGAATTTTTTTACCCAAACACCCGTATCTGTACCCATACATGGATCCATACTCTCAAATCTCAAAATTTAGATTATGAAAGATCCGACCTCTAGATCCACACTCGTATCGTACATACGCACTCGAGTCCGAGTAACTTAGGGATGCATTAGGATAGGTTCGCTACATCACACCCCTTAGGGTGTGACCTTTCCCCGTACCCTGCATGATGTAGAATGTTTCGTGCGTCGGGATGCCTTTGTTTTTGGTGGTGTCCGTGCTAGCTTACGCGTACCTCAATTAAATTTACCAGATGCGTGCTACCTCCCATCAACTCAGGTGCCAGGTAACTTTGTCTACCAAGGCTTATACAAATGGGAAGAAATAACCTAGTGTCTTTTTTCTCCATCGGGATTTGGACCTAAGACCTTATGGTTCTCTACCCACTTCAATGACTACACCTTTTGGTGTACACATGCTATCTTTCCATACGAAAGGTTAAGGTTGCTGAAATTTGAATCTATTCATTAAATCAAATTTAGCTTATTAGTATTAGTACATCATTGAATATGCAATTTCAATTTTCACATCCGATTCTTTCTATTTGTTCGTTGTTTCTTCAAATAAGTAGGAATGTTAACAGTAAAAAAATAAAAAATAAAATAATGAAAAGCCTCCATTTTCTAATCGATAGAACATGGGTCCTGCAGACATTTCTATAGGTTCAAGTCCAATTATACGCAATTCATTTCATTTATTTTGTAAAGATTTTGATAGCAAGAAAGACATTTTTTGTTATGTGCATCTCAACTTCAAGCTAGACCTTAGGAAAAGTCCACCCGTTGGTAAGTATAACTAAAGGAGCTGCAAGCAGAAGATGAGATCATGCCACCTACAGATTATTCAAAAGGTCTTCGAAAGGAAATTCAAAACTGAGTACCAAATGTCAACCCTTTGTCCAAAGGAGTGCCTTGACCGGAGAGCTGGATGCATCATAAAGTTCTTATTGTTTCCACCCATTCAACTAATATAATGTCAGAGAAAAGTGAAGTACCCAAGTACCCTCATATATAATAACTTGCAAAACTATTTGGTCCCACGGGAAGGGTTTTTCACTATGGGTCCAAAAATAAAAGGTTTTTCCGTGGATGAGAATGGAATAGAGATTTTAGAGAGGAAGCCATCACGCCTCATATGAGTTGAAGGGAAGAAAAGGTGTTCACGAATGCAATAGGGTTTCCTTGAGCGTATCCCATAAGACTAAGAGGAGAATGCCAAGTTCAAATTTAAAAGCTAAAATGGGGTAATGATGAAGAAACAAAACCTCGAGGTAGCCCATGTAAATCCAACCATCAAAGAGGTGACATGTGGCATAAGACGGCCCAATTTTGGTGTTAAGAGTAATGCTCTTCAACATGTATATCAATCCATTAAAGATTGTAGGGGGTCAAAGTTTAACACCAAAATTTGGGGAACCTGGCTTGAGTAGTTTTCGCTTCATCTAACATAATTGTCTGAACATACGACAAATGAATTAATTCATCAGAAATATTAGATCCAGGTGGTTCAGCCGGATTTTGAGGGAAATTAGATCCACATAATCAACTTCCAAGAGTAATTGAAGAAGTTACCGTTGCTGAGCACATTATACACAGATTTTACGACCACTCAAGTAACTACCATTGCTCGAATACGGGATAACTGACATCGGTTTAACATGAGAATGATATGGTTAGTTGACGTATAACAGGAACAACCAACAAGTAGTAGTATCAGTTAAATCTCGCCATGCTAAAGATAAAATTAGACCTTGATTGTGT
Source organism: Nicotiana paniculata (assembly GCA_005239505.1). Classification (NCBI taxonomy): domain Eukaryota; kingdom Viridiplantae; phylum Streptophyta; class Magnoliopsida; order Solanales; family Solanaceae; genus Nicotiana; species Nicotiana paniculata. The sequence continues at coordinate 17,810 of ML364991.1, read as the reverse complement.
AGTTGTTTAGTTCAGTAATGGTCGACTCTCTATGTATAAAGAGCACTTGTTGTATAGAGATGGAGATTGTCCAATCATCAGTTTATTACATTTAATTTAATTTCAATTCTATACTTTTAAGCTTTCCTTAATGCTTTTATTTCCGGGCTTTGTTACAGCTTTCCTTAGTCATCACTCATCTCCTTAGAACAATGTCAGCTATCAAAGCTTTAATACGTGACTGTCATTTCTATAACATTTAGGAGTAAGCATAAGAACCCATAGTTGAGGGAGTTTCCTCCTCTACGTTAACTTGATCACAACTAGAAATCATTCCGCAATTTGGGCTACCTTTAGGTCTGGTCTGTTATAATTTCAGCCAACAACATCAGTCAATTAGAGACATAAAAAGAAGTCAGAGAAAAAAATGCTCTCAGGCACTTACCCCGAGGCAGTTCTTTATCATGAATCCTAGGATTGTATCACCACCCTCCAAGAATTAAGCCTGTCGCGACCAAAACCCAGCCAAAATCTCCGGCGTTCGACCACCCACGCGCCCTCACGCGCGACCCAGTTTCGGCAACCTCTCAGCCACGAGCCGGCGCGTGAGGCTCACCCCGGCCAGATCTCAAATTTTTTCCTTCAGACAGCCTCTTCGCGAGGCTGTTCCGAGTCTACCCATCCAAAAATTTTCAAAATCCGACGACTTTCTCTATTATCTGGCGACGTGTGAGGCTTTTTCCGACCAGATCTCACTTCTTCTTCTTCAGTCAGCCTATTTGCGAGGTTTTTGGGACAACCACATTTAGATATGATGGATTCTACAGAGAGAAGCTCCTACTTCTCTATAGAATCTAGAAAACTGGAAAACATGTCTTTCATCAAAGCTGCCTCTTGGCCAACCCTAAAACTTGGGGGAAGATGCCATCGAAAGCTTGACGTAGGGCAGGAGCCGCATTTCTTGCTGTATGAGGCAAAGGTTTCTTGGAATCTTGTCTGATTGGGTCTTTCTCCAAATGAGTTGGTTCTCCAGAGGCTGTTAGGAACTGGGCAGCAGAGACATGGAACGTCAAGGACGGGCTGAAAATATCGCAATTGGGGGACACACAATATCTCTTTCGTTTTGTCGACGAGTCTCAAGCTTCAGAAATTCTTGTCAAAGGAAACAGGTGGTTCAATGGGAACTTCTTAAAGCTAGACATATGGGTGGAGCACGATGGGTGTCTCGACACTCGTTTCACCGACGAATCATTGGTGGTCAACATAGTGGGTCTCCCAGTGCATCTTTGGTGTCCTGGCCTATTTAAGAAGATTGGAGAAATCTGTGGGGGTTTTATTGATGTTAGTTGCAGCTTACACGATCTCTCGCGGATGAGGATTGTGGTGAGGAAAGGGGGCAGAATCCCTGTCTCCACTGTGGTAGTAGATGGCTACTTGAGTTATAGGGTTTGGTTGAGCCCTGAATTTCACCCTATCTTTATGCCTGTAATAGTGACGGAAGAAAAGAGAAGGTCAAATAGAAGGGAGGGGATGGCTCACCGAATCAGTGGACTAAGCCGATATCAGACGCTAGATCGAGAAGAGACGGCAGGTTTGAATTTGGGAGAAGACAATTTTAACAGGAGGAAAAAACGTGAATGCCCCTGGGTTAGTGATGCGGGCTGGAAAGGCAGAATGGGCCGATCCTCTTCTAATTTTCATAGGGCCAGGTCAGTAAGTATAGGCCTGTGCCTCCTCACATGGGCCCAACAACTTTTTCCAATTCTATTAGAATTGATCCTAAGGGGCCTAGATTATTTCAAGCTGCGCATGATAAGGCTCCTAAGCATATGGGAACAGTCGCTCTTCCTTCTTCTGTCAATGGTGCTTCACACAGTGGTATTTCTTCACCGATCTCTAGTGACCTGCGCCCCTCTTCCATGGTCGCTGCTTCAGGGGCAGCACCGGCTAAAGCTGGTGGTGTTATTCCTCGGCCTCCCGCCTTTGAAGGACCCATCTCCATCGCCCCCTCATCTGCTCCTGTGCTTAGTTGTGCTGAGGTTACACGTCAAGCTCCTTCTTCTTCTGGGAGATTGTTGCGCATGCCCCAATTGATGTTAGTGCTGGACCAATATTTCCGGTTAATATGCCACCAAGAGTTTCATGCTCTCTTCCTTCCCGCTACCCTACTGGCGTTTCTGGACATTCCTATAGCAGCGGGGTGTTAATTTCAGAGGTTGGTGCCCCTCAAGGAAATGGTGAGATCCGTTCGGCACCTAAAGTTCCTATTGCTAGCAATGCTATGGTCTTGTATTCCTCCGATAGGAGCAAGGAAAGGGTACATATAGAAGACACCTGTCCAATTTCGTCACGGATTGGAGGAGTGGATATGTCTTTCTGGATGGAGGATAAACTATTAATCTTTGGGAAGTTTTTAGCTGTTTCTTTTGAAGGGAAGGAAGATAGGGTGCTAGAACTGTCGAGGGAGATTGAGCAACAATCTTTTTATGATGGTGCAGGGAGGGAGTTGGGTCAAGGTGTTAAGCAAAATAATTCAGGGGATGTAGTGGTGTACCAGAAAAGGGGCCAGGTGTGATAGGGAGGAAGGGAGCTCAGCTAGGGGGATGGGGAAAAACGGGATATTGTTACTTATGGAAGTTAAGATTCTTTCATGGAACGTTAGGGGGATGAATGACCCAAAAAAAGAGCCATCATCAAAGTGGGAGTTATAGAGTGGGGTGCTAACCTAGTTTGTTTTCAGAAAAAAAATGGAAGTTTTGGCAGATGTGATTGTGAGGAGTGTCTGGGGAGGTAGTTGGGTAAAGTATGACTGGGTCCCAACAATGGGAAGTGCCGGGGGCATTCTTCTAATGTGGAATGATAGAAGCTTGGAGGTAAAGGAGATTAAGAAGGGTTTTTTTCTTTAGCAGCTCTTGTCAAAGATATAATGAGTGGGGTGGAGTGGGATTTGAGGGAGTGTACGGACCGGTAGGAGAAGGGTCCAAGGTGTCTTTTTGGGAGGAGCTGGCCAATGTTATGGGGGAACGGGACATTCCATGGGTTTTAGGGGGAGATTTTAACAATATTAGATTCCCGGAGGAGAGGTTAGGGTGTAATCTGATTTCGAGGGCCATGGAGGAGTTTTCTGACTTAATCAATGATCACTTCCTCTGTCAGGGGAAAGGTTTACTTGGGCAAGGGCGGAGGATTCCAACTCAAGGTCTAGACTTGATAGATTTCTGATGTCGCCCTTATGGGATGAGGTGGTGCCGAATGTGCTGCAGATTCCTTTACCTAGGCCGAGTTCGGATCATTTGCCTATCTTGCTAGATGGATGCAAAGGGAGGGGGGTGCGTGCTCCCTTCCGATTCGTGAACATGTGGTTGAAAGTGCCAGGATTTGGTGACAAGGTGAAAGAATGGCGGACAAGCTACGAGGTATCAGGGATACCTTCATTCTGTCTTTCGAAGAAACTTAAATTGCTCAAGGGAGATATTATTAGGTTAAATAAGGAGGTTTTTGGAAGGTTAGAGGTTAAAATGAGGGAGCTTATGCATGAATTTGGGGAATTAGAGAGAGGGGAAGGGCCGAGGGAGTTAGATGAATATGAGAAAGCGAGATTGGGGGAGGTTAAGAGGGAAGTAGTCGAGTTAGCAATAGCTCAGGAGATTAGTTGGCGGCAAAAATCGAGGGCGCTCTGGTTAAAGGAGAGGGATTCGAATACCAAGTTTTTTCACAAGGTGGCGGTTGCAAATCAAAGGAGAAACTTCATAGAGTCCTTAGTTGTGGATGGGTGAGGATTGAGGGAGAGGAGGAGGTAAAAAGGGCGATGGTGGGGTTTTATGAGAAATTATACAAAGAGGAAGTTAGTTGGAGACCTACTTTGGGGGAAATAGAGTTCAACCACACAGAGGAGGGAGACACTAAGTGGCTAGAAAGGGCTTTCGAGGAAGAGGAGGTGCACGAGGCTATGTCGAGTTGTGCTGGTGATAAGGCTCCCGGACCTGATGGTTTCTCCTTGGCCTTCTTCCAGCTCTGTTGGGACACCATCAAGGGGGAGTTGATGGAAGCCATTGAATACTTCCACGTGAATGGTGTTTTCGAGAGAAGTATCAATGCTTATTTTATTACTATTGTGCCTAAAAAAGAAGGTGCGTCTTGTATCAGTGACTACAAGCCTATTAGTCTTGTGGGGAGCATTTACAAGATTATTTCTAAAGTGCTTTCCAACAGACTCAAGAAGGTTCTTGACGTGTCTGTTTCGTCCTACCAGAATGCATTATGGAAGGTAGGAAGATCCTGGATGCTGCTTTGGTGGCAAATGAACTTGTAGACTCCAGAAGAAAAAATAGAGAATCCGACTTACTATGCAAGTTGAACCTTGAGAAGGCTTTCGACCATGTCAAGTGGAGTTCCTGGATTTCATTATGATGCGGATGGGGTTTGGGGTAAGGTGGAGTGGATGGATCAAGTTTTACATTTCCTTAGTCAGATTCTCTGTCCTGGTTAATGGTAGCCCGTGTGGTTTCTTTGGCAGCTCCAGGGGTATCAGGCAATATGACCCTCTATCCCCATGCTATTCATTCTAGTGATGGATGCTCTGAGTAAAATGATTGATCGTGCGGCGGGCAGAGGCTTCCTGAGAGGATTCTCAGCTCCGATCGGGGTGCTCAGTGCTTGAAGAGTCTCTCATATGTTTTATGCGGATGACACCCTGGTTTTCTGTGATGTCGATATGGATCAGTTGGCCTACCTGAAGCAGGTTCTGCAGTGGTTTCAGATGGTATCGGGAATAAAAATCAACCTCGGCAAGTGTGAGATTTTTCCGGTGGGTGAGGTTGCTAATATTGATGCTTTGTCTTATGTTCTCGGATGTAAGGTGGATTCCCTTCCCACTACTTACCTGGGTCTCCCATTGGGCGCTTCGCACAACGATACTACAGTTTGGAATCCAGTGATCGAAAGGGTTGAAGAAAGATTAGCAGACTGACAGAAACGGTACTTGTCAAAAGGCAGTAAGGAAGTGCTTATTAAAAGCACTTTATCGAGTATGCCCACCTATTACTTGTCCCTGTTCCCAGCTCCTGTGAGCATCACAGAAAAACTAGAGCGGCTTCAAAGGAATTTTCTTTGGGATGCAGCGGATGGAACTAGAAAGTTTCATCTAGTGAATTGGCAGACAACCACTTCCCCAAAGAAGTGGAGTGGACTTGGAGTAAAAGATCTTAGAGTATTCAACAGAGCTTTGTTGGGGAAGTGGCTGTGGAGATTCGGGGTAGAAGAGCATGCTCTATGGAGGGAGGTCATAGTAGAAAAGTATGATTCCACGGGAAGGGGTTGGAGGACCAAGGCAATCACAACACCTTTCGGGTGTGGCATGTGGAGGAGCATCATGAAGAATTGGAAAGCCTTCAGTGGCAACATTACTCATCGGGTGGGGGATGGAAAGAGAATCAGCTTTTGGAATCATATGTGGTGTGGAGAGGATACTCTGAGGGTCTCCTTCCCCACGTCTTCAGAGTTTCAAACCAGAAGGAATTGATGGTCCAACAGATTCGCAAGGAGCATGAGGGGGGTAGTATGGGACCTCTCATTTAGAAGGAACATGCACGATCGGGAGATTGCGAAGCTCCAAGATTTGTTGGCACTGCTATATGGGCAATACAGGCCCCAACCATCTTGTGATTCTTGGAGATGGGGTTTGCGTGGCGATGTTTTGTTCATCGTAAAGTCCTTTTACCAGAGTATGTTGGTGAGAGAGGAGACCACTTTTCCATACTCCTCGATCTGGATTCCTAAAGCGCCCACGAATAGGGGGGGGGGGGTAGTATGGGACCTCTCATTTAGAAAGAACATGCACGATTGGGAGATTGCGAAGCTCCAAGATTTGTTGGCACTGCTATATGGGCAAGACAGGCCCCAGTCATCTTGTGATTCTTGGAGATGGGGTTTGCGTGGCGATGGTTTGTTCATCGTAAAGTCCTTTTACCAGAGTATGTTGGTGAGAGAGGAGACCACTTTTCCATACTCCTCGATCTGGATTCCTAAAGCGCCCACGAATGTGTGCTTTTTTGCGTGGCTAGCGGCGAAGGGAGTGATCGTGACTGCTGAAAATCTGCGGAAGAGAGGAATTACACTTGTTAGTTGGTGCTACATGTGTTAAAGCTCAGGGGAAGAAGTTGATCATCTTTTGTTGTATTGCCTTGTGTCCTCGACTTTGTGGAGGCCAAGCACTGTAAAGGAAATGTTATATAGCTGGGCTGGTTTCGTAGAAGAAGAAAGCAAAATGCGTGGAAGTTCGCCCCGTTAGCTCTCATGTGGATAGTATGGGGGGGGGGGGATAGGAGAGCTTATGAGGGAATTGAGTCTTTTTTTTCACATCTTAAGAATAATCTTTTATCTTTGATCGCTTTTTGGTGCACTTATATATCCCCTGCTTGTATAGAAGATTGGGTGTCTTTAATAGAGAATCATGTTCTGATGTAAATTCTCTACTTTTTAGTATACTTCCTGTATACGGGAGTTCTCTCCCTTTTGATTAATACAATTTACCTTACCAAAAAAACATCAGTCAATTTGTTTGAAAAACCTTTTAGACAAACTTTAGAGTGATACTATGTATATTAACAGTTTGGGTGGGCTGGTGGGATGCCCTGGGAATTGGAATACTTGGTGTTCTAGTGTAGAGGCTCCTTTTGTCAACTGTAAGTTTCCCCAATGCATGAATTAGTTTCAAGCCAAAGGAAAGATGTTTTACCTGAACCCTGATAAAAGATAAAAGTTTCATTCTGCTTAAATGCACGCTGAAGTGAAGTTCTCAATGTTGTCATAGTGTACGAGGAGTTGCTGCTTTATTTATTAAGTCTTCCTTATCTTTATTGGCTTTAATGGGTCCAACCGAAATTTTAACAGCTTACTGTCTTGATTTAATGAATTAGGAGGTTCGATTGATCTTATTAGCCATGTGCCATAGGTAAAGGCCTATTTCTTAAGTCAAATTGGATAATCTAGGGTCTATTGGTGCAAAATTAATGGTTCATACTCAAGGGTGAGAGGGTGCTCATGGTTCCATGAACACGGGTACGATTGTGGGATCCGTGCTTTGATTGGACAAGCACACAGATTCATTGAGCAAGGCAATGAAAGAGAGAAACAGCAACTATGATGAGGTCAAGCTGCTTCTCAAAGTTTGTCTCCACTTCTAAAGATGTAATAAAAGAGTTAATCATGCAATTTGCTTGAAGGCACAACTATGCATTATGACGTGGGGTTATTCAATATTCCTTTATAAGTTTCAAAGCTTTAATGCTGTGAGTGATATAGGTTTCTCTAGTTTCTACATCTGCCCTTTTTTCTCTTATTTATGAATTTATTGTTTTAGGTGAAAAGATACGTTGATGTATATTCAGCTTCATCAGTGATTGGATTTTCAGACAAAGATCTGTTACACGTATCAAACCTCTATGCTCAGGCCCATGATATTTGGTTACATACCAAGGAATCTCTATTGAAGTGTAAAAGTGAACATTGTTTTACATCGTTACCTCAATTGAAGAAGCAAGTTCAAGCTTATTCTAATTTCTTATCAAGTGTTGCTGCGCTTGCTCGTTCCAAATGGACAGAGTTCAATCTAAAAATGATGGGCACTGGTTTCTGCATCTTGGTGCTCTCTCTTTTTGTTCACATTTTCACCATCAAGAAATTGGACAAACTATGCAGCTTCTATCTTCCTCATGGTGGCAAGTTTGTAATTTCTTTTGAGGCTATTTTTGCTTATGCTGCTGTGCTGATTCGCGCATTCAGTTTTCTTTCAAATAGTTTCATCTGTAAGCTCTTATCCTTGAGTTGAATGCTGCATCATGCTGATTTCTTTCAGCTAATGATACTCCCTTTCCTTTGTTCCATTTAATAGTTTGCCTTTATTTTGTGCTTCTATTACAGTGGAGGAAGGTAGAGTGGCAAGTTTTCTATTGGCCACGGCTGGAATGCTTCAATTACGTCATGCAATAGTAAAAAAGAAGATGCTTCTTGAAGTAGGTATTCCATGGTGCAAATTTGTTTTAGGCATGCATGCTGATTATACATTGTCTCTTCTCTTGCATATTCCCCTTCTTGCAACAATTCCAAGATACCTCATTTGCAGCCCTCTGTTTGTTTTTTGCTGTTTTTCTGCAGGGTCTTCTTTTTGTTCTGGTGGTTCCTCTTCTCAGATTTGGTATTGAACTTGGACAGTCAAAGCAAGCTGTCAATTCTTTATTTTTGAAGTCATTTCCATCATGGACTATAGGAATTGACGAGGCCACCAACTTATGGATTTATGTTGCTGATATCTTGTCTTTTTTAGCTCTTACCATTTTAGCGTATATACTTTACAAGAGCATCAGTTACAGTTCCTGTCAGGGAATATTCAAGTATGTTGTTTTTGGAAACATATTCGCTTCTTTTCTTATAGCTCTGGCTTGGGCTTTTGATGGTGACTTATTCAGCCCGAGCACGATGGTTGTGGACATAAAATCATATTGGATTCCTAGGATCATCTATGTTATTGGTCTTATGCAATTATTGTTATTAGCAATATCTCAACTTTGTGGTAAAGAGAAGACTTCAGGTTGGGAGGAAGATACAATTGTTAAAGCAACTGCCATGTTATCAGCATGGAGTTCAACAATAATCATTTTATCTGGGAAACAAGGCCCTCTAGTTGCTCTAGCAGCAGTAATTCAAGGTGCTTACTCCTATTCTACCTAAGGTCTCAGAAATTATGTTCCTCTATAGATGTTTTGCGTGTGTCGTGCTGGCTTTTTGTTCCAAATTCTTAATTCATGTTCTCTATCTCCTTAATTAGCTTTTGGTGGTTTTAGTATCACTGCGTCCTAGTTTTATGCTTTTGTTAATGTAGCAGAGTTTCATTTTACAGGGTGGTGCATAATTAGGTTGATATTATTGGAACCAAGAGCAAAGAATGACTGTACGGAAAGTTCGATTTCATATTCTTCTCCGGTGACAAAATGGAGCCTTTTAGCTGTGTGTCTTTTTTTCTGCACTGGACACTGGTAAGATCCTTATCATGGTTAGATCAGGAAAAAAAAACTTCTTCCTACAGCTATGCGTTTCAAGTGTAGATCACATTCAGTTGTAAAACTTTCCTCTTTGTCATTAATGATTTGAGTTTAATCTTTCTACAGGTGTGCCTTTGATGGCCTCCGCTATGCTGCAGCATTTGTTGGGTAAGAGGAAATGCTTTCTTCCTTTTTAAGGGTTGTGAATCTGTGTTTGTTAAATTCTTCCCGTCTTCATCTTGGTCTGTCCAAAGTAATGCCAATATCCCTGAATTGGACATTTTTGGTTATAACAAAAATTGGACAGTTTTAGTTACTGATAAAAAAAGTCATTTTTTGCACATTATGTTGTACCAGCACTATCTTTGTCGTTCTTTAAAATCTTCTCTTTTGTATTGTTAAAAATACAGTTGCAGTTTATCCTTGACATCTGGATCAAGATGTGCAACTGTTGTTTCATTGCCCGTACAATTCAAAAGTATCTATTCAACTTGGAATTTTGAAAAAGTTTCCTCTCTATCGAGGAGTTGTTTAACATTTGAAGAAGGTATCCGCCAAGATTGGAAGGAGAATTCTCTTGGTTTTTGTTAACTTGTACATATTCCAGCACTTCCTTAGTGCTGCATGTATAATATATTTACTTTCTCTTGAGAAAAATTGTTGCTTCTCCTGAGCCGAGGGTCTATTGAACCTCTCTAACTTCACAAGGTAATGATAAGGCTGAGTACCCAGACTCCACTTATGGTATTACACTAGTTTTTTTGTTGTTGTTCTTGTTGAGAAAAATTGAACAAGGTTGACTTTTAGTCCTCATCTATCATAAGCAACCAGGATTATGGTAAATCTAATAAAAATGTGTCATGCTTTTTCTTTCAGGTTTGATGAATTCAACCTTTTTCGTCAAGCCGTCCTGCTTACCATAGATACATTTGGTTTCTCCCACATTCTTCCAGTAGTGGGACTTCCACTTCTTGTTGCTTTCCGACGTCCAGAACTCCAGGCTGAGAAAAGGAAACAACTGTTTTTCTTTCAGTTATGCCAGGTAAACTAATCTATGATGGATCTTGATCATGAGTGCTGTTTGGAATTGCTGCTGAAGCGTTTTTGAGTGTTACTAAGGTCGTATATTACATTTCAGGTCTATCTGACATACGGACTTATTATGGCTACAACTATGACACTTACACTTATATGTGTTACAATTCAAAGGCGGCACTTGATGGTACCTCTAATCCCTGTGCATTTGCATTAGTGTCATAATACAATCTTCTTGTGCTCCTATCCTGAACTGAAGCACTACTTTCTCCTAGGTCATCCCAAAATGTATCCTCTTTCTCAAATTATCTCAGTTAATCTAGCTATGACATGCTTATCGAAAATAAAAAGACCTTATATTATGTAATTATCTTAAAATTTACTTTTTCACCTATGTATTCCTGAAATGTAGGAAGTGCCATTTAACGCTGTGCAATATTCCCTCCATATTAAATTTGCTTGTCCCTTTCCTTTTGTTTCCATATGAGAATAGTGTTTTCTTTCAAAAAGATTGAACTGTAACCAACTACCATATACCACCATCGATTACTTCACTGTGGCTTTTGCACTTCTTTGTACCCCTTTTATTCTCTTCATTGTAAAAATTATAAAATGCTAAAAAATTGGCCTGAGTATTACTAATTTTACTGACCTAATAGTTGTACCAAGTCACAACATGCTATTCTTTTTGAATTCAGAATTGGATGATGCGTGTATGAGTGTACTTTGTTCTCTCTTTTTTTTCTTCCCGGGACATTAGTTGGACTATGCTTTTGCAACTGACTGCATACATCTTCTTGCAGGTATGGGGGTTATTTGCTCCAAAGTTTGTTTTTGATGCTGTGGGTCTTCTTCTTACTGACTTCTTCATATGCTTAGCATCACTATACTATTTTGCATGACCAAATAAACTACATCAAGAATGAAGCGTGGTGGAGGTGATTGGCAATCTTTTCGGAAACTTGTTAGGACAATCTTACAGATCTAAGACTTGAATAGTTCTATTTCATTAACATCAATACATCGTCCTAGGTAGGGTAACTCCCCATACAGTCGCAGTAGAATAGAGTTCATTCTTGGAAAGAGCAGAAAAGCGAAGATAGTAAAGTTTCCTTTTGTCCTGATTCATTCTTGGATTTTGATTTTTGGATAGAGTTTCATAGCTACCATTTAAGGTTTTGACCTTAAGTGGGTAAATTTTGATGGATTATTTAAAGCTGTTGTTGAAGTTAGCATTCTTTCAGTCACTGGTAATAAGCTAGTTGGTCTAAGTTCTGCACAGAATAGTTCCTCAAAAAAGATTGAATTGATCCTATGTTATTGTTTGGGTGTTCATTGGTGCTCCATCTCACTAAATAACTTTATCATTGGGGTTTCCATGTTCTGATTTTAGGTCTTGCTGATCACAGATTCACAGTAAAGCAGTCCCACCACCATGCAGTACATAACATTTTCATGAATAACTTTGTAACCTCTATCTTGTCCGTCATCTCTTTTTTATTTTCAGGGTCGGTTTATTTATTTATTTTTTTTTTTTGAGAAAGGTCATGATTGAAATAATCTTTAGCTTAGATCAATTGGTCAGCTAACTTCTAGTCTAGTCGCCTTAAGTTATTGCGTTGTGGTAAGGTATTCCATTGTACTGAATTTTTTGCAACCAAATAATTACCTCCTTTCCAAATCAATTTTGCAACCAATATGGTCATCCATAGGTATGTTGAAGTTTTCGAATTGTTTGTTCATTATATCCAATCTTCTCCTGTTGAGTTTAAACATCTAATTTTGACATCTCCATATGTTCCAAAAAAGAAAATAGAAAGAACTTTACTTTTTGCAAGTATGCTTTACTTGACGGTGCAGTTGGCAAAAGAGGACACTCTGTTCCTCAACTGTGAATTCTTGCACTTCTTCAAAGGGTCGAAATCACTTTTTGAAGATTGTGAATTGGACCTAAGTGATTACTGATATTGGTCAGAGGAGACATCTAGGGGGAATTATAAAGAACATACTTTGTATATTCCCGCAATGGGGTATGTGGAGGGTAATATATACGCAGATCTTACTCTTACCTTATCACAAGAAGACGGTGTCTAACTATTCTGGCCTAAGCAAATAATGGTGTTACCACACTGAGTCGTTTGACAATTTGAAGAGGGCTAAAGAGTTGTGCTACTATATAAACATCAACTCCCTCCCACACTAGGCATAATTAAGCTGGATGGAGAAGGCTAAAGGAGATAACTGGATGGTTCAGTTATCATTCATCAAGTTAGTTTTTGGGCCTCTGATAGCTAATGCAGTGCTATATGATTAATTGTGAAAATAGCACGGCCTAGCCAGTTTTCGGACTGATAATCGAAAGCGTTTGTAAAGCCATTAAAAAATTGCCACTATTTTGCCGAAACACGGTAAGTTCGAGCATAATATGTTGGATTATGGAGCTTCTACGCATAAATTTTCAGCATATTATGTTGAAACTCCAGCACACGGAAAGTTCCAACATAATACGCTGTACTATGGAGCTCCTGTATATAAACTTGCAACATGTTATGTTAGAACTCCAGCACATTATGTTGGAAGCTCATATGTTAAAAATTCGAAGTTGGATTTTTAAGGGTGTTTTTGTTCAAATTTTATCTTTACAAGAAAAATGGCTAAATTTCGACTGCTTTTGAAACTGTGATTATTTTTCAATTACCAGTTGTAAATCTGGCAATTTCTGATTTTTTTCCCCACTATTTTGGCTAGGAGGAAAAGTACCTCTCTTATTATTTTTCATGCAACAATTGAAGGCATCTATTTTCTCCCTCAAATAGTTAATAGTGATTTTACTTGCCTATCGGTATCACTTTCCGTGAGACATGGAGTTGGCTTGAATATTTGACTCTTCTTCTCTTCTCGATTGTCATTTGATTATGTGGCAATTAGGGAACATCATCCTGACCTTCGACATTTGGAAGAGGTCGAGCTCTTGGCGAAGCAAGAAATTTGTGTGGGCTCAGCGCTGAGAAGCTTTCTATGGAGTAAAAATTGCATGGGTAGTCACTTTTTAAAATGGTATTTTTTTTCCATTCATTTAATGCTGAGCAAAAATAGTTACTAGTCTATTAAAATTAATATGAAAAGACGGCATTACCTTTTCTTCTATCTCTTTTCCTTCCCAAACCCTCTATCAAATTTCAAAACCCTTTATCCCGATCAAAATTTCCCAAACTCCTCTCATCACTTTTCTTCCCCATGCAGTAAGTTCTTCCCAATTTATTTGAAAATATCGAAGTTAGTCCTTAATTGCTAATTAGAAGTGCATAATTTCAAAAATTAAGGACACTTGATCCTGAAGTTAGAGTTGGAAGTTCAAAAATTAAGGACATGTAGTCCTTAACTTAGAGTTACAAGCACATAGATTAAGGACAGGTAGTCCTGAACTTAGAGTTCCAAGTTCAAAAAATAAGGACATGTAGTCAGAGGCGGATCTAGGATTAAAAGGTGGCGGGTGCCAAAATTTTCTTTACTATGCACCTTATAATAACTACTAATATATAGTTTGTTCGGAACGATTGTCCGGTTCATTTTTTAGTTTATTTGAGCAATTTAATAAACACTTTGTTTGTAAATATAAAAATTATAATTTTCAGACCCTACTTATGGAATTTCATTAGGTATATATATTATTATTGTCGTATGAAAATTACATCTCACACATTAAGAAACAAATATAATTAACATTTTAAAGAAAGAATCACACTGTTATTATTAATAATATAAGTAAAATCAATATTTTCACTAGGTAACTACATTTTTTTGTATGCTAAAAATAAATTTGCATAAGTAAAATAAAATCTTTAATAAGGGAACTCTACCGATCAGAATAAAAAAAGTATCTTCAGTAGATAAATTATACCCCATAAGTAAATGCGAAATTAGATAAACTACAAGATCTCAAAACTTAAAATCATTAATTTAATGCTTGGAAAATATTCATCATAATTTATTACTAAAGAAATTTAAATTGCATTTATCAATCATAGAATAACACAAATTTTTATGTTATAAAAAAAAGAAATTATAAATTAACTCTTATCTCAATCTAAATCTAAGACCCAAGTTTTTTTTGATTTTGAAAGAAGAAAACTAAAAGAGAAATGCTTATATTATGAAAATTTTAAATTTTGGAGGCTCTTGTTTGAGCGTTCTTGCTAAATATCATAGATAAAGTAATAGAATAGAGAAAAAAAATAAAAATAATAAACGACAAATAGAAAATTTGGAGGTAGCCAAAAAGGAAAACTGGGAGAAAAGAAATAAAAAGCACAACGAAAAGGAAAGTCAGACAAGCTTCAAGATAAATTCCAACTTGAATTTTACACAAGAGAAAAGCTTTCAAAAATATCTACCAGTCATGGAACCTTTGTCTAGTTTACGGATGGGGGTGGCAGGATCATATATTTAACCTAGTTTAAATTTTTTTACGATAATTTTACCAATCGAGCGGGTGCCATATCACCCCCACTCATAAGGGTGGATCCGCCACTGCATGTAGTCCTGAACTTAGAGTTACAAGTTCAAAAGTTAAGGACAGGTAGTCCTAAACTTAGAGTTACAAGCTCAAAAACTAAGGACATGTAGTCCTTAACTTAGACTTACAAGCTCATAAATTAAGGACATCTAGTCCTGAACTTATAGTAACAAGCTCATAAGTTAAGGGAACTTGGTCCTGAACTTAGAGTTGGAAGTTTAAAAATTTAGGACACTTGGTCCTTAACTTAGAGTAACAAACATGGAAATGAAAGACATGTAGTTCTTAACTTAGAGTTACAAGCACAGAGATTAAGGACAGGTAGTCCTGAACTTCGAGTTCCAAGTTCAAAAGTTAAGGACATGTAGTCCTGAACTTAAAGTTACAAGTATAAAAGTTAATGACATGTAGTCCTAAACTTAGACTTACAAGCTCATAAATTAAGGACAACTAGTCCTAAACTTACAGTAACAAGCTCATAAGTTAAGGACACTTGGTTCTGAACTTAGAGTTGAAAGTTCAAAAATGAAGGACACTTGGTCCTTAATTTGAGCGAAGTTTGAGAGAAGTTCTCTGTAATCCCAAAAAACACGTAAATAAGCAGAGAGAGCGTCGATTTCAGCGAATTATAGCAGAAGGGTATTTTCGTCTGGATAGTAAAAGTTTATTAAAGCAGTGGCTAAAGACTAAAGACATTTTAAACAGTGGCTTAAAAGTAAATACATATCTTATTACTGGCTAACTGTGCACTTCCCCCTTCTATGGAAGTAAGTTAACTAACGGGGGCTTTGGCATTTATACCCTATCCACCTTTTTAACTTGTGCCCTTTATTTTAAAATATTGAACTTGTACGGTCACAACCCAAATCCCACCGTAGGGGTCGTGATGACAATTAGTATCTACACTAGGTAAACGTGTCAATTAATAACATTAAATCAACAAATCATGATATAGTAAAAAAAAATCTAAAGCGAAAAATATAGTTGTCAACAACATCACGAAAGTCATTTCTAAATTATCACATAACATCATTAACAAAAAATCACCCTTATTTTGCTACATGCGCACATAACAATGAAATACCGCTCTTTTTTCGCCACGTGTGCATATCGTCACCCTTATTTTGACACGTGGGCAACCTAATAAAAGCACCGCCTTATTTTATCCCACGCGCCCAATCATTCTGCTTAACATGTCCACATGCCACCATATCACAAAATAATACTACCAAAGTTTTATCAAAATGTTAGCTCACAACTTATCAAAAAAGTTCATAAGAACATGATAATAACATAAAAATGCGAGGAGTGTCCAACAAATAAAGTATGAATATATCTAGCTTTGCCCCTGTTCGGTGAGAAGCTGAACTAGCACAAGCATTTCATCAAAATTTTGTCTATACATAGAAAAGCTCGTTATCCTCAATAATCATTATTATATGTACTAGCACATGTATGTATTCTGAAACAAGATAT
Source organism: Nicotiana paniculata (assembly GCA_005239505.1). Classification (NCBI taxonomy): domain Eukaryota; kingdom Viridiplantae; phylum Streptophyta; class Magnoliopsida; order Solanales; family Solanaceae; genus Nicotiana; species Nicotiana paniculata. The sequence continues at coordinate 1,766 of ML364991.1, read as the reverse complement.
GATACTGGAATATGAACATATACATAGAAACTTTGATATTTATTGTGTGCTTAATCACGTCGAACTATGCCTTATAAAAAGGATAAAACGATCGTTGCAAATATAATTCGGGTATTTAACCCAGAGTCGAATCCCTCACTGAATTCTCCGTAATCAACTTCCCAAAAATAACAATTGGTGATATTTCTATTAACTATGACTGAATAAAATTAATTAAATTAAGAGCTAACTATGACTGAGTTGTAAACAAATAAGAGAAGGATCTAAGATTGTGATTCCCCTATTGATGGAATCCCTTCCTGTTATGTGTCATATAGATTTTCCTAATCTTCTCTATCGATCATGAGCACTCTTACTACCGTAAATCTCTCTCGAGTAATTACGACAATTTACTAGACGCACTCTCCTGAGTTACGCTAGCTGGATTTTATTACAGCTTACTTAGATCGCACCCAAGGTTTCGTTATCCCTAATCCCACCTTTAAACCCTTGGTTCTTGATTCCTCATATACTTTGGGAGTGGTGTTGTTCAACAATTACTTAAATATGCACTCTCTCCCGAGTAATACATACTAAATAGGCACAACTAATTGAGGATCCTATCAATTAACTACAACAGAAATATATTTAAACAAATAAAGATTAAACTGGGCAAACTATATTAACACAACAAGAAGTTCATCCTTTAACAGGTTCCATCAAAACCTTAGACTAAATAATTTAACTACTCATAATTGTTTTCATAATAACAACAACAAATTAATCATGAATGATAAAAACAAAAGGAATAAAGGTAGAACTTGATGCCGAATTTTCCTCCTTGTCTCTTATCTCTTCTTGCCTTGAACAAAACTATAAAAACCTTGATATCCTCTTTTTGGGCGAACTGGACCTCTTATAGGTTAAGTGGAATTTCCCTCAAACTTCTAAGTTTATCCCTAAAATTACCGCGTTTTGGAATGACTAGCGCGACCGCGCATGGGCCGCGTTAATTGCGTTTTACACTTTCGCTAATTCCGGGACTAGCGCGGCCGCGCTAATCTACTTCAACACTGCCCAGGTTCTTCTGCTCTATCGTGGCCGCTGATGCGAGGCTAGAATTCATGGTTTAACATGTTATATGCCCTACATTTTATGTGCTTTAATGATAAAAATACACTTTTTATGTGCATAATAGAGTCTATTTCATGTGTAGGTGAAATGGAGATGAAACCGAGCTAAATGGATGCAAATACATCGAAAATACGCTAAGGAGGCGAGAAGGAGTGCACCTGGCGTTAGCCAGGCATTAGGGTGCAAACGCCAGCCCTAGCCTGGCGTTATCCAGGCGTTAGCCTCATAACGCCAGGCCCCTGTTTCGGTCAATTCCGAGTTTTGACAAGTTTAAGTGTTTCCCGGTTGGAATAGAAGTCTCCTACACGTTTAGGGTTTGTCCTGAACATATAAATAGACTCCTAAAACACAACTTAACGAGGATGGGAAGGCAGACGAAGGATTTGAGGAGAGAAAACCATTGAAGTTCCAAAACATTGATTTCTACATCTTGTATTCATTACTTTATATTTCAATTATGCAATTTATTTTAGTTTTGATTCTTATAAACATGAGTAGCTAAATTCTTTAGTCTAGGGTTTTGGTAGAACCCGTTGGGGATGAATTTATTGTGATATTAATATATTTTGATTGATTATTCTCTATTTTTTAAACTACATTCTTGTTGTAGTTAATTGAATGGCCATCAATTAGCTGTGCCTATTTATTATGTA